>PVJC01000866.1:0-78624 GCA_004026665.1 Murina feae | reverse complement strand
ACAATGGAATACTATGCTGCTGTAAGAAGGAAGGAGTTCTTAACATTTGCAGGAGTATGGATGGACCTGGAGAACATAATGCTAAGTGAAATAAGCCAGTCAATGAAAGAAAAATACCACATGTCCTCACTCATCTATGGATAATAATAACCATTATAAACTGGTGAACAAAAATAGATTCAGAGGCAGAGCAACATCAAACAGACTGTCAAATTACAGCAACAAGGACAGGGACGTTGGGAGGGGGGGGTAACAGATCAGACATAGGACTTTTGTGTATGCATTTAAGCATAACCAATGGACACAAAACACTGGAGGGTAGGGGAGGCGGGGGGAAGGGCAGGGGGAAAAAGAGATATATGTACTAATCTTTGTAAAGCTTTATGTAATAATAATTTTTAAAATTTTTTTTAAAAATTAAAAAAATTAAAAAAAGAAAGAAGTAGCTTTGAAACTGTTAATTATCTGAAATAAAATTATGTATTATTTATGATCTATTTATTAGCCCTTACCTTAACTATATGCTCTTTTAGGAAAATAAAAAGGCAACTCATTAACATTATTATTTTCCATATAAAATATCTGTGATTCTGAAATGCTAATTTAAAAATTAGAATAGATTTTTCCTTATATTGTATCATTAAAAATAAATGTTTTTCTATATGTTCTGAATAAAGTCCATTGGGATAATATAGTTTGGTAAGTTATTTAAATTAATGACATTTTGATCAAACATTAAAAGTAATTAATGTGTAATACTTTTACAAATAATATTCTACATTTACATCTGGCTTTTAATATTATAATTCTAATTAACTTCCAATTTGTTTAAAAATATTTTATACCAGCAGAGTTCCATTATTAAACACTACAAATAAGAGAAAAGGTTAGTGATGACCTTAACTATTTTTGTAAACCAATTATGGTTTATGGTTATAGAAACCATTTATGGTTATATTTATTTTTAAATAAAAGTATCTATATCTTAAATAGAAAAAAAAATAAGGTTATGTGGTTTAAAAGGTATAGATCTGTACATCATGCTTATAGTAAAACTTCTATTTTTTAGAAAATGTTTCAGATAATTTTAGTAGTTTGGCTCTATTTGTTCCATCTTTAATTATAACATAATGCCACTCCTTAACCCACCTTTCCCACAAATGTTTTACAAGTATGTTTATGAAGAACAACAAAAAAAGGCTAATCTGTAAAAAATATATCAATAACATTTTAAAGTTTCCAATTATTTCTTATTACTATCAATTTGGTTGAAAACAGGTATTTACAAACAATGGTAGCCTATTTTCTTAAGGTCTTTCATTTTTTATGAAGTGCTTTAAAAGAGTTCAATCAACCTTAATGGTGCATTTTTAGTTAAGGAAATAGAATGGGGAGAAGTCAATTTGAGCTCCCAGACAAACAAGTGTCTCAGAAAGAATAGGCATAAATGGATTCAGAAAACAGAGAGAGTACAAGTAAAATGCAGTGAGCAGAGCACTCAAGGAAGCCAGATACAATGAAAAGAGTAAAATACTGCAGAGCTTTTTAAGCTACATACAATTGGAACAATGGACTTGTTCCAGCCATCTATGTTAAACTGTTAAAAGATAGGTGAAAAGCAAGCTGTAATTCTATATAGAGTGTTGAGGAACAGTAGAATGAAGAGCTTTAAATTTAAAGAGAACAAATGCAGCCATTCAATAGGATGGGAATGAAGTCAAAATTGGCATATTTCCCTGGTTAATTTATCTTGTGAAGGACTTCGGTTTTAAGTATTAAGCCCTTATTAACAATAAAATCTTCTTTAAATTGCCATCATTGGAGTTTTTAAGCAACAACATAGTGTACATCTGTGAATGTCATATATACATACTATATATACAAACACAATACATGCAAGTAAAAATACAATATATAGGTCTCATATAACTATGATAATTTAATATTGTGGTCTATCTCAGTCAGTGCACTGTATATGTCAAACTTCCTGTCCTTCAATAACAAAAAAGAGTAATTTAGAGTTAGAGGCAAAGTTGCAGGTTTATAATTACAAAAATTAGAAAATTAACCTGGATAACACATATAACTCATAGAACAGGATACCTTGTGATGACTGAATGGCTTAATGTTTTTAATTACCTGGAAATCAATCAGAAGACTTGTTGTCTAGATTTGGAGGAAACTTTTATTAAATGTATTGATACACTTTTCTGTTTTAGAAGTAGAATAAATCAAATTTTATTTTAAATTATTTATATAGTGCCTCAGGCTGATAGTTGTACATGATTTACAATTTTAGGAAAAAAATGTAGCTAAAGAAAAAAGTGCAGAATGTGTCCTGAAGTAAGGATATAACATTGGAAGTTGATTATGGCCAAGATCCCTGATTTGTGCTTGTCTTCTGGCTTATTTTTTGTGTGTGTGATCTTTCAACTACTAAGATGCTGAAATAATGTTTCAAGTTATATTAAAGTTCTAATATTTTCATGTATAGTGGATGGAAGCATCATTATATTGCTATATTATGCTTTGAATAGCGGTATAAATATATGTATAGAAATATATCTAAAACCTCTATGCATAGAAATTAAATAAACTAAAACCCAAACATGTGTTAATGTTAACAGGTTGTGCCATTGTTAACTCTCAAAAAGAATAACTATGAGAATGTCAGTCACATAATTGTCATGCTTTAGCAATTCTGTTATTAAGTGTTGTAAATACCTATTTAATATTTTTAAGAGTTAGCACAACTGACTAATTAACTGACATTATCAAGAATTTAAACACCTACCACAGACTTTAGGAACAGTGAAGATTGCCTAGTATCATGGAATTGTTTTAAAATGGTACTATTTTCAGATTTTTCATGCATTTTAAGAAAATAAGAGTAGAAATACATACTTATAGCATGAGTATTTCAGAAATCATCAAAAACAGCTATCAAAGATAATAAGAGCAAAACTTACTTTTTAACAAAGCATTATTTTCATAGAGAAAATAAAAATGAAAAAAATGTTTTTGATTGGGAACCATTTTTCTCTTCTAACTCAAAAACAACTTTTAAAATTTAGAATTTGTTTCTAATATTTGATCCTGCACATATTTTGATCATTTTTCAGTTATATTCAAAGATCAATAAAAATTTTATTCATAATGTTTATGTGTCTTTTCAGGATATTGGGGGGAAGAATATTGGGATTTCAGTATATTGAGAACACATAATGCGGTTTCTTTCTGGTCTCTCTATTCTGTTCCATTGATCTATATGTCTGTTTTTATACTAGTACCATGCTGTTTTAATTACTATGGCCTTATAGTACAGTTTGACACCAGGTAGTGTGATGAATCCCACTTTGTTTTTCTTTCTCAAGATCACTGATGCTATTCGGGATCTTACTTTTGAAATATTCATTTTAGTTCTGTGAAATATACCATTGGTATCTTGATAGGCATTGCATTGAATGTATAGATTGCTTTGGGTAGTATGAACATTTTAATGTTAATTCTTCCTACCCATGAACACAGTACATACTTCCACTAATTTGAATCTTCAATTTCTTTCTGCTGTGTCTTATAATTTTCCAAGAACAGCATCCTTGGTTAAATTTATTCCTAGGTATTTTATTCTTTTTGAAGCAATTGTGAATGGGACAGTTTTCTAAGTTTTCATTTCTAATAATACATTATTGTTGTATAAAAATGCAACTGACTTTTGGAAATTTATTTTGTATCTTGCTACTTTACTGAATTCATTTATCAGAACTAGTAGTTTTTTGGTGGAATCTTGAGGGTTCTTTATATACAGTATCATGTCATCTGCAAATAATGACAGTTTTACTTCTTCCTTTCCAATTTGGATGCTTTTCATTTCTCCTCCTTTGATTGCTGTGGCTAGGACTTTCAGTACTATGTTGTTGAATAAGAATGGTGAAAATGGACATCCCTGTCTTGTTTCTAATTTTAAGGGAAACACTTGTAGTTTTTGACCATTGAGTATAATATTATCTGTGAGTTTGTCATATATGGATTTTAGTATGTTGAGGTATGTTCCCTCTAATACCACTTTTCTGAGGGCTTTTATTATAAATGGATGCTGGATTTTATCAAGTGCTTTTCCTGCATCTATTGATATGATCATGAGGTTTTGATCTTTCATTCTGTTTATGTGGTGTATCAAGTTTATTGATTTGCAGATATTGCACCAATGTTGCATCCCTGGAATAAATCCCACTTAATCATAATGTATGATCTTTTTAATGTATTATTGGATCCAGTTTGCTAATGTTTTGTTAAGTATTTTAGCATCTAATGTTCAACAGGGATATTGGCCCATAATTTTCTTTCTTTGTAGTATCTTTATCTGGTTTTGGAATTAGGATAATGTTGACTTGTAAATGAGCTTGAAGTGTTTGGGATAGTTTGAGAAGGATAGGTGTGGTATTAGATCTTTTTTCCTGTGTTTGGTAAAATTTGCCTGTGAAGTAGTCTAGTTCAAAAATTTTGTTAGGAGTTTTTAACTTACTGATTCAATTTCATAGTTGTAATCTGTCTATTCAGGCTCTCTGATTCTTCCTAATTCAGCTATGGAAGATCGTATATTTCTAAGAATTTATCCATTTTGTTCAGATCGTCTAATTTGTTGGCATATAGTTGTTCATAATACTTTCTTACAATCCTTAGCATCTCTTTAGTATCAGTTGGTACTTCTCTTTCATTCCTGATTTTATCATTCCTGGGTGCTTTTTCTTGATAAGTTTCATTAAAAGTTTGTCAATTTTGCTTATCTTTTCAAAAAAAGCAGGTCTTGGTTTCATTCATCTTTGTTATTGGTATGTTTGGACTCTATTTTACTTATTTCTGCTCTGATCTTTATTATTTTCTTCCTGCTACTCACTTTGGGCTTTATTTGTTGTTCTTTTTCTAGATCCTTTAAGTGTAAAGTCAGATTCCTTATTTGAGACTTTTCTTGTTTCCTGAGGTAGATTTGTAATTCTATGAATTTCCCTCTTAGGACTGCTTTCATTGTATCCCTGATTTAGGGTTTTTGTATTATTATTATCATTCGTTTCAAGATATCTCCTGATTTCTTCCTTAATCTCACTGTTAACCCATTCATTTTTTAGTAACATGTTATTTAGCCGTCATGACTGTTATTTCCTCAAAAATTTTGTTAGTTGTTTTTTAGATTCATATCATATGGTTAGAGAGATGCTTGATATGATTTCATTCTTAATTTGAGACTAATTTTGTGTCCCTAACATGTGGTCTATCCTAGAAAATGTTCCATGTGCACTTGAAAAGAATGTATATTCTACTGTTCTGAATATATCACTTAAATCCATCTGATTTAAAGGAACTATTTCCTTCCTGATTTTCTGCCTGGAAGATCCATCCATTGATGTCAATGGGGTGTTAAAATCCCCTACTACAACTATATTACTGTCCAGCTCTCCTTTTATGTCCATCAAGATTTGCTTTACATATTCAGGTGCTCCTTTGGATGCATAAATGTTTACAAGGGTTATATGCTCTTCTTTGATTGCTCCCTTTATCATTATGTAGTGTCTTTCTTTGTCTCCTACTATATGGCTTTTGTTTTAAAGTCTATTTTGTCAAATATATATATTTCTACCCCATCTTGTTTTCTTTTCCATTTGCATGAAATATCTTTTCCATCCCTTTACTTTAGTCTGTGTGTATCTTTTGTTCTGAGGTGGGTCTCTTGTAGACACCATATATACATAGCTCTTGTTTTCTTATCCATTCAGCTACCCTATGTTGTTTGATTGGAGCATGTAAACCATTTACATTTAAAGTGATTATTGAAAGGTATACATTTATTCTTTTAACTAGGTTCCTCTCTTTTTCTCCTCCTCCTCTTCATCTTCTTCTTCAAGCAGGCCCTTTAACATTTCTTGTAATACTGCTTTGGTGGTAACTAATTCCTTTAGCTTTTCCTTGATGGGAAGCTCTTTATTTCTCCTTTGATTTTAAATGATAGCCTTGCTGAGTAAATTCATCTTGGTTTTAGATCCTTGCTTTTCATTATTTTGAATCTGAGTATTTCATTCCAATCCCTTCTAGCTTAAAATGTTTTTGCTGAAAGATCAGCTGACAGTCTTATGGGAGTTCCCTTATAGCTAATTCTCTTTCTCTTGCAGCTTTTAAGAGTCTCTTTGTCTTTAACATTTGCCACTTTATGTATGATTTGTCTTGGTGCAGGCCTCTTTGGAATCTGTTTGGGATTCTCTCCACTTCCTGGACATGTGGGTCTTTTTCCTTCACCAGTTTAGGGAAGTTTTTGTTTGTTTGTTTTGTTTTGTTTGGGTTAGGGAAGTTTTTGATCATTATTTCTTCAAACAGATTTTGATTCCTTGCTCTCTCTCTTCTCCTTCTGGTACTCCTATGGTGTGGATGCTGTTACATTTCATGTTGTCAAAGGTCTCTTAAACTATCCTCATTTTTTAGAAATCTTTTTGCTGCTCTGATTGTGTTTTTTCTACCAGTCTTCCAAATCAGATTTAATCCTCTGCTTTGTATTCCTTGTAATATATTCTTATTTCAGAATCATATTCTTCATCTTTGATTGATTTTTTTATGGTTTCAACTAGAGGCCCGGTGCATGAAATACATGCGTGGGTAGGGTCCCCAGGGCTGACTTGGGGCTTTCTGGCTGCCGGCCAGGGCCTTCCTTCACTCGGCTGCCAGCTGGGGTCTTCCTTTGTTCTGCCCGCCCCCTGGTGGTCAGTGCATGTCATAGTGAGCAGTCAAACTCCCAAGGGGACAATTTGCATATTAGCCTTTTATTATACAGGATGTCCTTTTTTTATGATGTTAAGCATGCTTATAACCAGGCTGGCCAGGTACCCCAGTAGGGGCCCAAAACCTGAAGGGACTGTGGGCAGCCTGAAAGCCTGAAAACGGCCCTCAGACCCGCACCCAGGCTGGCCACACCCCAATGAGGTGAGGGACCCCACTGGGGAGCTTGACCAGCCTGCAAACAGCCATCAGCCCCTCACCCAGGCTGGCCAGGTACCCCAGTAGGGACCCAAAACCTGAAGGGGCTTGGCCAGCCTGCAAACAGTCATCAGCCCCTCACCCAGGTTGGCCAGGCACGCCAGCAGGTAGACATCCCCAGAGGGGTCCCAGACTGCGAGAGGGCACAGGCCTGGCTGAGGGACCTCCCAAGTGCACAAATTTTTGTGCACTGGGCCCCTAGTATAATCATAACTTCTCTGGATCTCTGGGTTTTTTTTTGTTTTGTTTTGTTTTACCTCTAACACAAAGAAGCATCACTTTCAAATCTAAAATTGTGAATGAACATTAAAAGTTCATTTCAGTCTGACATTTTTTGCTACTATTAACATGCATGTGCTTTAAAAATCAAAACATGAAAAATAAGTAGAACAGATTTCAAGTCATAAATTTTAGAATAACACAGAATAGAATTTGGTGATATTCATTATCAAAATAATTTTTTCCAATTGCTTTATGCATTTCATTTTTTCATTGTACTGCTCTTAAACCTAAAGAGAATTTATATGTTTTTTATTGATTTCAGAGTGGAAGGGAGAGGGAGAGAGGAGGTAGAAACGTCAATAATTAGAGAGAATCATTGATCAGCTGTCTCCTGCACACCCCATACTGGGGACTGAGCCCGCAACCTGGGCATGTACCTTGACCAGGAATCAAACCTCCTAATGACCTCCTAATCCATAGGTCAATGCTTAACCACTGAGCCATGCCAGCCAGGCTGTCCTCTATTAACTAGCTCTCTTTTCAATTTCTGATACATATCTAGAAATCCATCCACAGTTTCAAGAACACTTAAAAATTATTTTTATTATATTAAGATATACAGAACACAAAATTTACCATTTCAACCATTTTCATTTAATTGTGAAATTTAGCATCTGAACCATTTTTAAACATACAGTTCATTGGCATTAAGTATATTTACATTGTGCAATCATCACTACACCATTTATCTCTAGATATATTTTCACCTTGCAAAACTGGTACTCTGTATCCATTAAACAATAACTTCCCACCTCTCCTCCTCCAATCCTCTGGCTACCACCATATTACTGTCTATGAATTTGACTACTGTAGTTACCTCATATAAATGAAATCATACAGTATTCATCTTTTTGTGACTGGTTTATTTCACTTAGCATTATGTCCTCAAGGTTCATCCATATTGTAGCACGTACCAGAATTTCCAAGGCTGGAGAATATTCCAATGTATGTATATACCACATTTTGCTTATTTATTCATCCATTGATGGACACCTGGTTTGCTTTCACCAATTGGCTATTGTGAATAATGCTGCTCTGAACATTGGTGTACAAAAATCTATCTGAGTCCCTGCTTTCAATTTTTGGGGTATAAACCCAGAAGTAGAATTTCTAAATCATATGGTAATTCTATGTTTACTTTTTTTAGGAACCATCATACCATTTCCACAGCAGCTACACCATTTTCTATTCCCACCAGCAATGTCCATGGGTTCCAAATTGGTGATACTTTTATACATTAAAATGTTTTATAAAATTTTTAAATGTTTCAAAAACATTGTAATGATCATCTAAAATATCACCATGCTAATATAACTATAATTTTCTAAAGTCCAAAAGTTTTCTCACTTGTGTATTTTTACAGCATTGTAATAATTTATCCAAATTTTTTTTTCATCTAAGCAATTCCCATATTACAAAGCCAATGTAATCATGTTAATGTTTGCATTATATTCAACCAAGGGGAAATACTATTGTTTTTCTAATCATCAAAACTTTGGACATTTAAGTTGCTTCCAATTTTATACATTAGAAATATGCAATAAACACGCATGAATAAATCCTTTTTCTGCTATTGAATAATTTCCATAGGAAGGTATTAGTTAAAAGGTATGCATATTTTTAGAGTTGCTAATAAATATCACTAAATTTCTTTCCAAAGGAATCATATAGATTACTATTACCCCAGCACTCTCATCAAAGGGACTCATGATGGGAGGCATTATTATCCTTCTATGCATCATTAATTTCTAACAAATTGCCTATCATCTAGTAAACACACAATACATGTTTACTAATTGAATTCATGAATGAATAAATGAGAATACCATTCAACTGAATCCTCACAATCACTGAATCTTATTTTGTTCAAATTAGAAGATCCATTTTAAAAAATCTTGCCAGCTTGAAGGTCTTTTATTTTGGATTTTTTTTCTCTCTTTATTAATAAAGGTGTTACGTGTCCTTATTCTCCCATTCTCCCTCCAACCCCCAACCCCTGGTGTCTGTGTCCATTGGTTAGGCTTACATGCATCCATACAAGCCCTTGGTTGATCTCTCCCCCTAACCCCACCCTCCCTTACCTTCCCTCTGAGGTTTGATGGTTTGATTGATGTTTCTCTATCTCTAGATATGTTTTTGTTCATCAGTTTATGTTGTTCATTATCTTCCACAAATGAGTATGATCATGTGATATTTATCTTTCTCTGACTGGCTTATTTCGCTTAGCATAATGCTCTCCAGGTCCATCCATGCTGTTGCAAATGGTAAGAATTCCTTCTTTTTTTACCACAGTGCAGTATTCCATTGTGTAGATGTACCACAGTTTTCTAATCCACTCATCTGCTGATGGGCACTTAGGCTGTTTCCAAATCTTAGCTATGGTGAATTGTGCTGCTATGAACACAGGGGTGCATATATCCTTAATAATTGGTGTTTCTAGTTTCTTGGGATATATTTCTAGAAGTGGGATCACTGGGTCAAATGGAAGTTCCATTTTTAGTTTTTTGAGGAAACTCCATACTGTTCTCCACCAGTCTGCATTCCCACCAGCAGTGCACGAGGGTTCCTTTTTCTCTGCATCCTCACCAGCATTTGTCATTTGTTGATTTGTTGATGATAGACATTCTGACATGTGTGAGATGGTACTGCACTGTTGTTTTGATTTGCATCTCTCAGATGATTAGTGACTTTGAGCATGTTTTGAGCTTGATATTTAAACATTTTCCTATACATTGCCAAGTGTAATGTAATTTCCCTCAGTTATAACCTTTCTTCTAAACAAAAAATATTACTGTGGGATCACTTTCCTAACTTGCCACATTCTATGGTATCAGAAATATAGGTTCTATTTAGCATTTATGTATAACCAAATTAAACAGTACCAGTAATACTCAACTCACATAAGTAAAGTGTAATAGGTTAAAAGTTATCCTTATTTTGTTCTTTTTTCTTGTGAATTCTCTTCATTGAACTGCTAGCTCTTTGGTGTTAAAAGATGTTTCTTTTTTCATCTTTGCATATGCCAAACCAACTAGCACAACATATTTTGCACATAGTAGGCATCAGTAAATGCTTTGGTATATTTATCATGCTGTATATTAATTTTCTGTTTGGCCTAATTGAGAATAATTTTCAAGAATCATTATAAAATACATTATATGTTCATTTAAAAATATACATTACAAGGATCCCTTCTTTATATTAAAGTAGTAGGATAAAATTATCAGATAAAAAGGAAGCTTTAAACTACCCCAATTCAATTCTTCTTCACAGGCTGTAAATTATGGGAATGTTACCAGAACTGTCAAATTCTCCCCAAAGCAATCTTCAAGTTAATCAACATAGACAATCAGTCTTTCCATTTCTATAGCAGTAAGAAAATTTTAAGCAGTATCTTTTGATTGGAGCTGTCTTGAAAAATGCTTAGTTGGAGGCCTTATTTTAAAATTCTACTAGCCTGAAATATTAAATGTAATTTGTCATGCAGCCTAGAGAAAGAATGAAGCATTTGGTACTTTTTCCTAATTGTTTCTGATTGCTGGCTGGTCAGCCCCAGCACTTCTACATCTTCAAAATCACCTTCAAGAGCTTCAACATCTTTGACCACTACTTTTAATCAAAGAGGCTAAACATAAAATAATTTAGCTATTATGTGGCAGAAATCTTAACAATGCTGGTTTTAACATTTTTATTAAGTGACCTTAAAAAGAGAGGCCTCAGAAAGTAGTTTGTACTTAATAAATTCTGATTAAGATGGCACAGTACATAATGTTAATACTAAATCACTGTCCCAGGTAAAGTGGTCGATACAGAAGTTGGTAGAGTTTAGTTTTCCAATAATAATCATGTTTTGTTTAGTTCTATTTAACAATAAATAAAGCTCACTCTTATGTTTAAAGTATGGTTAGAAAACTTACACTAGTAAACCTTCAAAAAAACTACATAAAAATGTTATATCATGTCTTTATTTCCATCCATACATGATAAATTTAACACAAAAATAATACAACAGCAAAAAAATTTTTAATAATTAAATGGAAATTTATTGATACAGTCCAACCTTTTCATTTAACTAAGGAAACTGAAATCTGAAGAATTTAAGAGTCTTGCCCCATGTCAAATTATCAAGTTTCTTGCTGACAGTGAATTATAACTTAATATTTCTGATCTTAATATTTCTGATGAAATATGCTTTCTATAGCACCGAGAAAGTCATTAATTTTCCTTCACAAATTACATTTCCACTATTTTAAACTGGACTAAAGTTCCCAATGTCCATTTATCCAACAAAGAAGAAATCACTTATTGGGTTCATGCTTTGATAGGAGTGAGGAAAATGTTGGTCTAATAAATGGAGATTATGAAAAGAGGACAAGTATCAGAGTGTTTTCAAGTAGGGCTGCTTTTGTTTCTGAACAGAATGAATCGTTCTCTTTAGGAGGAGGCAGTAATGGATGGGATATTAGAGCTATAATCAAAAGAAGGGGGAAATATGCTCAGGACTCCCTTGTTCTGAAAGATTGTACACTGTCTCATAAAGTAAACACTTCAGTACATGCATCAGGACAAAAAGGAATAAAAATTCTTTCTGGGGAGAATCCACATCACATTCAGGTTAGTATTTTTAAGATGTACTATATTTTTAATGAAAATGTATGGTGGGTAAAGGAGACATACATAAACAAAGGAGGTCTTTTTTTATAGAGCAAATGTAATTTTTATGCTTTCATAGGCCAGTGTTCTAGCCCAGAGTACTTTGGGATATGCCAATGATACAGAAACCAGTTGTCCAGGGATACTGAATTGTGGAATTTAGAGTATATGCCTCTCTGCACTAATTTGGTCATTGAAAATAAAAATATTCTATTTGATTTTTTTCAGCAGATAGTATGCATATTTTTTTGGTTTTATTACATGTGGTAGGAAGGGCATTTATATCCTTAAAGCTTGTCTTTAAATTTTTATTCAATATTATCGTCAAGAGAAAAAGCTATAAAAAAATTCATAGGGAAAAAAATCCACAGGCTAGTTTTTTATAAAACCTCAATTAAAAATATCCATAATTTGTTTCTTAATATATGGTTACCTCTACAAGTAAATGCACCTTTTTTGCTGCTACTCTTTACTGGTAAATACATTTTCTACTAATTAAAAAGTCTTTTAGGAGGAAATTTTTCATTTAAAAACCTTTATCTGATATTTGGCTTAAAATTCATAAGTAACAGAATCTTTTAAATTCAGTAGGATTAATAATTATTTTAATATCAATCTCTATACATTGATTTTCACTTAAACAGCCTACAAAGTGTTTACAGTAAAGTAGAAATTTTTAATTACTTGCATAAATTTTATTAAAATTTGTTGTACTTTAAAATTATGTTGCTAAAGATAAGACACATTTGAAGATTTCTTCTATTAATACTTAGTCATTGTTGGTTCAATAAAATAAGAATGCCATGTATTTTATTTTGCATATTATTTATAACATACTTTCTAAATATACATTTTACATATATATCTATAGAAAATATTAATACATATGTATTTTATATATACTATACTAAAAAGTATGATTTTATATGCAACATTTGAAATCTTGAGAATACATAAATTCAGTAAATGTTCTCATTTAATATAAAATAAACGAAGAATTCTTTTTGATGAAACATTGAAGTGGTCCAGTCTCCAAGTATCAAAGCTCAAAATTTACTGGTATAGCAAATACCATAATTCTCAACTCTAATGTAACACTAAATATACCATTTTCCTATTAAGGCATCAACAGTATAATCATTAATTCACAGAAACTAGCAATTATATTTTCTAAATGATTTTCTGGATAAAGGTATTATTATAAAAATAAAAATTCACTATGCCACTTTTCTGGTTATAAACAGCTTCATGTGGTTTTGGGGGATAGAAAGGATATTTCTTAATTGTCAATTTAATTGTTTCTTATGATTTAAAGATTATAAATCAAAACCATATTAACACAAAAATAAAGGTAAAACCTTCTCTTTCCCATCAAACCCTCATTAAATTATTCAGAGTTAACTTCTTTCATAGCATCATATGTATCCTTCCAAAATAAGCATATATAAACATGGTTGTTCATGCACACATCTTGTTTTTATATAAAATCATACTATATAAACTGTAATTATTAGACTTTTTATTTAATATAGGTGAACATGCTTTTATAACAGTGCATGTAAATGTACCTCCTTTACTTTTTAACTAATTTACTTAACCTGTTTCTTATTGAAAAATATTTTGTGTTTTGCTACTACAAATGGTATATGAACAGCTTTGTACAAATACAGTTTTGCTGCATACTTAGGTAAGATATCTGTCAAGACGAAATATCTATAAAGTAGATTCCTAGAAATAGCATTTCTCTGTCAAAGGGAACTGCATTTTAAATTTTGTTACAACCAAGCCAAGTTTTAAAATGTACCTCTAATATACCATCCTGCCAACAATAGATATTGTTCATCTTATTTATATTTTATGTATAAATTTTATTTACCAAATGTGGTTTCATTTTCCCTAAATATTTATCAATGAGTAATCTCCAGTTCTCATATTTTTAAATACATTAACCTGAATAGGGTATCATAATATAAGCTATAGAAAGTTAATTCTAACCAGAGTGGACTTTTCCATTCAACAGCAATCTTTACAGACTCATGATACTACTAGAGGCCTGGTGCACAAATTCGTGCATGGGTACGGTCCAGCCAGCCCATCCCCAGAACCAATCAGGGAGGCCAACCAGGAGGAAGGGCCATGGTGGTTGGCCAGCTGGCCCTACCCCCTGGTCAAACTCCTGGTTTAGCTCCTGGTTGAACTCCCGGTCGAGGGGACAATTTGCATATTAGCCTTTTATTATATAGGATTCCTCTACCCTTAGGCAAATTGCACCTAACTCTCCTCCCATCCCCACATTCTTTTTTAATTACAGTTTCAAACAAATTTATCAGGTAACTTGTTCACTGCATTTCCTTATACTAGTAGATTCATTCTATAGGAAAGCAAAGATAATATTCACCCAATTCTAATCAGATGGTACATTTATAAACAAAAGAATTAGTAGGCAAATGCCAGGAAAAGGACATCTATTTCAGGTTACTAACTTCAATTCTAGCTTTAGAAATTCATCTATACTTATAATAGGGTAAAATGCAAATTAGTCAGGACACTGTCACATGACAACCAAGCAGCAGGACAGCAGGGTAGAGATCTATGAGCTGCAGAAGAGCTATCAGCTGCAGAAGAGCTACGAGCTGTGGTGGGCGGGGCAGCCAGCTGAGGCAAATGGCAGCGAGCTACTTGCACATGGATTCGTGCACAGGGCCACTAGTATCTAATCTAATAAAAGAGTAATGTGCAAATTGACCGTAACTCCGAGACACCCAAGCCACGCCCACCAGCCAATCAGAGAGGCTGTATGCAAATTAACCCAGCCAAGATGGCAGCCGGCAGCCACAGAGCTGGAACAAGCAGGAGGCTTCTGTTGCAACTGCCTGACTAGGCTGGCGGGCCTCTGCTCAAGGTAACAAAGTTTCAATTATAGAAGATAAACCCCAGAACCTGATTCCAGCCAGCCTTGCTGGGACCTTGGGTCAATGGGAGCTGTGAGCAGCCTGAAAACAGCCCTCAGCCCCTCACCCAGGCTGGCCAGGCACGCCAGCAGGTGGACATCCCCTGAGGGGTCCCAGACTACAAGGACACAGGCCAGGCTGAGGGAACTCTAGTTACTAATAAGGAAAGATCCTTGGTAACACTGTCAATAGAAGAGGTTAATTAATGTTCAAAGCTTAGGAACTGGGGATAAAGACTATCAAATCTGCATAGTCAATTCTTAACTATGTGTGCCAAATAAAGGGAATTATTTTTTTAATCTTTATTGTTCAGATTAATACAGATGTTCCTCTTTCTTCCCCCCTAAAGGGGAATTATTGTAATTAATTCAGATCTGTGTGTAACCTAATTTTTATAAAGAGTCAAATGGTAAATATTCCTATGGGTATTTACAGAGTTCAGTTATTCTTAAAATTTGATTTTCCACTGAAGTTATATTCACAAACTTTTACAAAATTTAACATAATTTTTAAAATGAAATTCTAGCCTTTAAAAGATCCCAAATTAGTAATTTTCAGTCTGATAATTCTATATTCTTTTAAAGTAATTATCTAAAATAAGTTTCTATCAGTGACAGATGGTAACTAGACTTACACTTTGATCACATTGTAAGGTATATATATGTCAAATCGCTAAGCTGAACACACCTGAAAATAACAGGTATATGACAACACAGTTTAATAAATTTTTAAAATTAAAAAATGTTTCCAGTGGTGATAATTTTCAAAAATAACATTTAATTGAAGCACTTCTAAGTTAAAAATCTGTGAGGTTATTGATATGAAATAATAATGAAATCTAAGAGCTACACAAGAAAATTCAAAGTCTTTAATCAAAATGAAAATCTCAGAAACACTATCATTTCACCCTGTCATCAGGAATTACTGTAAGATTTTCAAAACTGTAATTGGAAAATATACTGTATTTCACAACAAAACTTAAAACCAATTAATGGCAAAGCTATGCTTACATTATACATTGTTTAATGTTTCTATTTATGAATATTTATGTGATATGATATGGAATTTTCTATAACAAAGGAAGTTTTGATATGAAATTTTATAATTAATAGTCACTCTCTGTTTTTTTTATCCTAACTCAACATCACCCAACCCATGCACCTGTGAATATGTGGGGACACACAAATTTCTACCCACCACATTCCCACTCATGGGGTTTTTGTATGCATTTTATCATGATCTGTGATATAAAGCAAAGAGATGAATTTCAACAAACCATTTAAGAAATAGACCACTTTATTTCAGAATCCCTTTTTTCTCCCCTCCTTATGATTTTCTGTTTGTTTTTTAATCCTCACCCGAGGATATTTTTCCATTGATTTTTAGAGAGAATATAAGAGAGGGAAAGACAGAGAGAAATATTGATGTGAGAGAAACACATCAATTGGTTGCCTCCTCCACGAGCCCCGACCAGGGCCTGGGCCTGGGAGGAGTTTGCAACCAAGGTGAGTGCCCTTGACCAGAATCTAACCTGAGACCCTTTGGTCAGCAAGCCGACGCTCTATTCACTAAGCCAAATGGGCAGGGCCTTATGATTTTCTTCACGCCCACTAAAATCCAAATATTGGCAATGCCTTCTAATCTTGTGATTTCAACTTTTTAAAAAATATGTTTTATTGATTTTTTTTACAGAGAGGAAGGGAGAGGGATAGTTAGAAATATCAATGAGAAAGAAACATGGATCAGTTGCCTCCTGCACACCCCTTACTGGGAATGTGCCTGCAACTAAGGTACATGACAGGAATTGAATCTGAGACCCTTTAGTCCGCAGACCGACGCTCTATCTACTGAGCCAAACCAGGCAGGGCTCAACTTTTTAAAAATGTAAAATACTCCCAAGTCTATCTTGACTTCTCCCCCAACATCCAATCTAATTATTTCTAGCTGGACATATCCCACAAGCCCCTTAAACACATGTCTCAAGGTTATTCTTCCTTCTGTGCTTATCTATTTTAGGGCACCTCAAACGTGGTCGCCCAGCTGGAAGGTTTGGCTCATATTTTTTCTTTGGTCTCATTACCACCACAACTCATTTCCACCCCCAATCCAATCTTTTACCAAATTTTAGCAAATCTACTGCCTTGCCCTGGAAATTCAGCTTCCTAATCCCAAGAGGCCATTTCACCTCCTCTTTAATCCATCCTACCCTGTGGTTATTTTCAGAACCCTCTGGTAAATGGCCTATGGGCTATGGGGTAGAGTGAGGATTTTAGGGTTTATTTTCTGTCCAAAGGAGTAACTTCAGTATGGACTGAAAATGGACATTACCATTACACAACAACATGTATGCCATTCTAATGCCCGAGTAAACATTTTCTCTGGCTGAAAAAGCAGTTCTACATTTTAGGTAAAACAGCAAGATAACAAAAAATATGGATCTTGGAGACATACAGATATGCTTAATTCCAGATCTTATCATTCATTTTATTTTTCTGATGCTCATATTCCTTATATTTGAAATGAGAATAAGCTACCTCGTAAGTTTAAGACTAAATAAGGTTATGTGTACCTGACTCTATATATGCTCTACATTTGTTGAATAAATGTAGCCCTACTTGGAACACCTCCTCTCCCACATCTTTAGTCAGCTAATTTATACTTATTTTAAAACTCAATTGCAGCCATCTGAATTTCCCAGCAATGATTTCTGTGTCCCACTTCGTGTTTCTATAGCTCCAGTGCATATTTGTTTATCACACATTGTACTGACTAATGTCCATGTCAATCTCTCAAGTCATATTTTGGTAAATTCACTGAGGCTATGGATGGTGTTTTATTTGACTTTGTATCTGCAGCAATTATGGTGGCTCCTGGCAAACAGCATCCACTATTTCAATAAATGTTAAATGATTACTTTGTACACAACAAAATGCCTGTACCATAAGCTTTACTAATTTTATTCTAAGATAAAGCAAAGTACAAATATTGAGGAAAAAGAAAATTTTAACCACCAAATATCTACTACAGGTTATTTTAACAAAAATGTGCGTTCTGGTTGGGTCATGTGTAAGTCAAGATGATGAAAATGGGCGTTATAAATACCACCTCTCTACAGAGATAACAGTTAAGCACTCAAGCTGTGCCCGTTAACTTCCTTATTAAGCACCTTCGTTATTTGATTTAATCCAAACAACCCCCTCTGGGGTAAATTCTATTTCTCTTATTAGCCCAATTTTACAAGATATGGGAACTGAATGCCAGAGAGATTTTGTAACTGAAAGATTACACAAGTAGTGCAGTGATTGGTGATATCCGGGTTCCCACTCAGGCTTCCTAACTCCTGAGCCTCTACTCTTAACTACAATGTGCTGACTTCTTACTGGTAGAAGTAGCTGATTTTTACTTTTTAATTATTTTTTTATTTAGAGAGGTAGGGAGAGGGGGAGAAACAGCACGTGAGACATAATCCCCACGCACCCCCACCCAACCCAAACCGCAACCTGGGCAAGTGCCCTGACCCAGAATCGAACCAGCGGCCTTTCAGGAAGACGCTCAACCAACTAAGCCACACGGGCCAGGGCAAAAGTAGCTGATTTTCCAAAGATGCTTAATGTGGCCTTCTGACCCAACATGGCTGGGGCTATGTCCTCCCCTAAAGAGTGTAAAACATTACGGATGACCTAGGGGCACATTTCACCTTCACACCTAAGGAGGAAAGGTTCCACCTGGAAACTGTGTCCTTGAATGTAAGGATTTGCACCTCACTGACGCTGCGCAGAGTTCTTCCACATGCTTCCAATACCCTACACTTTTCGCCTGGTTAGTTACATTGAAGCATCCGCCTTATACAGAAACTGCTGTTTGAAATATTAACCCTGCTATTTTGGCCTCTGTACATGCTTGCTTAAATGATAAGGAAAATAAGACTACTCCCCTTTCAGAGGTCATTAAACCTTCCCCAATCGAAGTTACCAGTGCTGGCGCCAGGCCAAGCCTTTGCTTGAGGTCTCAAAGCCCCAGCACACAGGAGCTCTTTAAGAACTTGCAAAGGGGACCGGAAAACCCCACATTTGGGAGACAAAGAGGGTAAAAAGGTAGAAATAGCCCTAAGTGGTTTGGCTCAGTGGACAGAGCATTGGCCTGCGGACTGAAGGGTCCCAGGTTGGATTCCAATCGTGGGCATGTACCTTGGTTTCGGGCACATCCCCAGTAGGAGGTGTGCAGGAAGCAGCTGATCGATGCTTCTAACTCTCTTTACCTGTCCCTTCCTCTCTGCAAAAAAACAATAAAATATGTATTTTTTAAAAGGTAGAAATACAGGAAACTTCCTGTGTGACTTCGCCCCAGAACTCTAGAGACATTTTTCTCTGGACCCACGCGTAATAATAATAAATGTAACTCCATCTCTCTACGCGTTGCTTAGTTCTGCTCTGTTCTCCTGTAACAACATTCTTTTTTAAAAATAAGCCTTGGATTTTTAAAAAATATATATTTTAATCATTTTTTTACAGAGGAAGGTAGAGGGATAGAGAGTTAGAAACATCGATCAGCTGCCTCCTGCACACCTCCCACTGGGCATGTGCCCACAACCAAGGTGCATACCCTTGACCGGAATCGAACCCGGGACCGTTCAGTCCAATGCTCTACCCAGTGAGCCAAACCAGCTGGGGCGCCTTGGATTTCTTTTACTATTCACACACACACGGTTTTCCCCTTTATGCCCTGAAAACCTAAATGCTTAAGAACTAAGCTATCATTTCCAGGAAAGCCAGAAAAGAAACAACAAAGGTCGTGTACATAATTTTGAGGTAAGGAGCCACGAGACAGTCCTAGGCCACTCGGAAGCCCAGCTTTGCAGACCTGATCGTCCCTGCACCGGCCACAAGGGGCACTCGCGGGTACACCGAGGCCCACGAACTGCCCGCAGTTCCCTCGACGGGGCGTCCAGACCACTCAACACTCATTTAAGGTTCCCAGGGGCTGCCTTGCAGACTTTCAACGGGCAATCTGTGAGGTGTCCCGAACATGGCAAAGAAACTGGGACATGGAGGCACAGGGCGAAAGGGTAACTTTTCAACCAGAGAAACTAGGGACTTCGTGGCCGCCTGGTAATGATTCCCGGATCTGAAATTAATGCTAAGGAGTAACAGCTCACCACATTCTTTTTTCCAGTTGGAACACGGGGACTTGACCTTATTTTATTTAAATAAAAAAAAAACAAAAAAACAGATAGCTACCTTAGTAATATGTTTCAAGGATGGGCATTTTGGTTCCTTGCATTTAAATACGCAGTCAAACCCACTCAGGAGGGGGAAATACCATCAAGGGGCTGCGACAGCGAGCACTGTGTGCAGTTACAAATCAGCCGAATAGGATGAAGTATCACTTAAAAGCCATTTATTACCGTCGGCGTGTTGGGTGGTGACGGCCAAAGGGCGGATGTGACTAATAGAAGTCGGAGAACCTGGAGTCGTAGGAGCCGCACTACACTCCACAGTAGGCTGACTGACCACGAGAGACCGGACGCTAGCAAAATGGCGGCCGCGTCTCTATCCTCGCGAGAACACGACCTCGCGAAGGAACGTAGGTCACCATGCCAACGACGCTCTTGCGTAAGCAAGAAGTTCTTGGTCGGGTGAAAGTTCAAGGCTGGCTTAGCGTCCCCCTCGCCGCTTTACCGCATCTGGGTCCAAGGCGAGGCCAGATCACGGGCGACTACCCCGGCCAAACGCGCTTTGGCTCAAGTCCGGAGCGTAAAAGCGCGCTTACCGCCCGGTTCCTCCTCGCCTAGCCGGCGGGAAGGGACCCCTCCGACTGAGCGCAGGCCTGGGGGCGTGGCGTGGAGAGCCGAGCGCCCGCCCCGCCCCGCCCCGCCCCGCCCCGCGCGCGTGCGCTGAGTTCCGCGCCGGGTGGCGCCGGCGGGAGTTGACGTTAACCATGGAAACGCAGAGCGGGCTGCGGCGCGACCGAGAGGAGCAGGTTGTCAGGTCCCCGCAGCTTCTCTCTCTCCCGGTCGGGGTCGCAGGCATTCTCCCGGCGGGAGCGCCCAATCTGTTCACCTGCAGAAATGCAGCCGTCTGGATGCCTTTGCATCGCCTCTTCCCTCGGGTGACTCGAGGTACGTTCGATCCCGACACCCTGGAGACTTCTTTGTCGCCTCAATTTCCAAGCCAGTGCAGAGCCACGTTGTTCTTGCAGTTTTAAATTGCGACAGATTTCTCGTTCTTCGATATAAAGCTTACAGGTGCCACTATTGAACTTGCTAAGACGTAAGATGAACTTAGGCGCTAGAGAGAACAATCCGGTATGATTTTAATTCTCTTTTGAAAGACTATATTTCGGCCTGGTGGCTTAGGAGCATTTTGTTTCTAAGAGACACTTGTGAAGTGGAAAAATGGCCTTTTAAGTCTTGATTTGCGGATGGCCTTGTTACCCCAATAAAGCTTACAAATTATTCTCCTTAGATGGTAATGGACTTTTTCTCTTCTTATCTCCAACTAAACCACTTTTGCGCCAAATTGGTCAACTTCCGGCCCCCTGACCATGAGTAACTCTTTACCCACTGATCTGTTCCCTCTCTCCACAACTCTCTGTCAAGGACCAGGGGTTACTTCTCTGAAGTCTATTTCATCAGGAGTTATTTATCAGGCTTTTGAATTAATTATCTGCTCTATTATTATTTCTTTCTTACTTGGCTGTATATTCAGTGTTTTGTTTTTGGTTAACTCATTCCTGCAGTTAGGGCAAAGACCAGCGTTTATATCATTGGATAGCCTCCCGACTTCCCTTTTAAACAGCAATATTTATGTTTTTCCACTTTAATCAGCGTATTTAAGCTATGCCATTAATGTATTACATGTCTTTCCGTGCCAAGGTGTTTTACGAAATATTAGGGAGAATCAAAAGTATCTCAAGATTTAGCCACTCAAAAATAACTTAATATTAAGAGAAAAAAAAGATGAAAAGGTAACATGTGAAGAGTGAACAGTATAAGAAATGCCTTGTGTTGATATATGTTACAAGATGAGTAGTATGAACAAGCAACGCTTTTAATATACAGAGAGTAGAGAGGCAGAGTTTGGCCTATGTATTCTGCAAAATGTTCTGAAAGGAATAGGCTGAATCTTGGAAGTTCACTAAGATTAGCAATGAGGGAAGGGAGTAGACAGTATCATAGGCAAAGCAGCGGCTTTGCCCAGAGGCACCCACGATGAAAAGCACGGAATGTGTTTACTGGGCATGGGGTTGAGAGTTCCAGAGAATGTTTGGTAAACTTAAGATGTGTGAAAATGTCATACATAAAATACACGCACAAACACAGCATAATGTGTATGCGTCCTGAAACTTTTCACACCTATACAAATTATACAGCCATTGTACGTATGTGCAAGTGTATGTACTCTTGTTTTAAAATGCAAGTGGGTCTTTGTGTGTTTGTTTTACTTTGCAATATATCATGGGAATCTTTCCATGTTTTCACATTAACAGCAGATCTTCAGAATATTTCACTGCTTGGAATATAATCATAGGGTATCCTATCAAAGTTAAATGAACATGAGTAGTATCGTGCATGCAGCTAGATAATCTGGTTGATTAGTATCCTCAGTTTTTGGCTTCCTTTCCCAGCAAGCCATCTCACCTTGTTCCTGGCTTGCCTCAGTGGAGCAAGGGAGGGCAACGTTTCCTAACTTCCTGGGGAAATTCAGGCACATCCAGAATCTTAAAAAAGCACAGCCAGCCATCCCAGTTTATTTTCCTATCTGATGTCTTCTTTCATAGGAAATTAAAATCAGAATGTTGACCCCTGCTTACAAGAGTATGCCTTTGCTTACCCTATGGCTTCTACAGAACAATCTTATCAGAATACGGTATACTCAATGTACAGAACACTAAGCCTGACATCAGTTCAGGAGATAAACTCATTCAGAGGGTAGGGAGGCGTTCTTCTCATTCCCTGAGATTGAACCATCAACCACATAAGTTCTGCTGTTTTGTGAGTACTTGCAGGGCTGCCATGTGAGTAAAAGCTATGACTTGTTCTGCGCAGAATGAAGACTAATGGCTTAAAGATATAAGACAACTAGGGGCCCAGTGCACGAATTCGTGCACCTTGAAAGGAACTGTGGGTCGCGAGGCTGCTTTAGGCACAAGGGGAAGTCTCGTCCCACACTCCACGCACCTGCCCGGCCCCTCCCGCCATGTCCCCTGGTCCCCTCTCTGCCAGCAGCCCCACTCCCTCTGCCGCCGCTCCCACACACTGAGGCGCCAGCCCCACTTGCACCCCCTGACAGTGTGGAGCGATTGAGGCTGGTGCTACCAGTGGGTGTGAGCAGGGCCGATGCAGTTAGTGAGTACGAGTGACAGCTGCTGTCCCAGTCGCCCCTCAGGAGCAGGGGAAGGTGGAGAAGCCTTCAGGGGTGATCAGGGCCAGCAATCGTCGCTCACACCCAATGATGGTGCCAAGCGATTGGGGCCAGTGCCGAGTACCAGAAGTGGGTACGAGCGGTGGCTCCAGCACTGCCTGCGGGTGTGAGCGGGGCTAGCGCTGGTAGTGGATGTGAGTGGCCGCTCTGGCACTGGCAGTGGGTGCAGCAGGGCTGGTGCTCCCGATTGGGAGTTATTAGTGTCAAAGATATTTGCAGGGTGTATACACATTTGCTATTGGCTTTTGGATGAGTTGAAGCTTTAAAGGCGCTTTAGTGTCAGGGACACTTACAGCTCCCGTTTCTAAGCCTCTCCCTTGACAGGTAGTGCAGTTTAATTCCCTGCTGACAAACCCTCTAAAGAGAGGATGTGGTGTGATGTGGCTGCCTTCTTTGGTAGTAAGCAGTAGAAAGAGAACACAGGAAGATGGTGATTGTGCTGGGCACCTCTCCTGGACCCTTGACTGCATCGGGGTGGGGGGGCGATAGGGGGCAGGGCTGGGAGGAGAGAGGGGCCGCAGGAGGTTGGCTGGCCAACCCCACCTCCAGTAGGGCTGGTTGGCTGCCACAGTGCGCATCATACCACCGGTCGTTCCGATCGTTCCGCTGTTTGGTCTCTTGGCTTTTTATATATATAGATCTATCTATAATAAAAGTGTAATATGCTAATTAGACCAAACAGCCAAACAACCTTCGAGACGTCCACCCAGACGAAGCTGCCATGGTGGGGGGTGAGGCAGAGGTGGTTAGGGGCAATCAGGCAGGCAGGCAAGTGGCTAGGGGCAGTCAGGCAGACAGAGGAGTTAGGGGTGATCAGGCAGGCAGGCAAGTGGTTAGAGCTGATCAGGCAGGCAGAGTGGTTAGGAGTTATCAGGCAGGTGAGTAGTTAGGGGCAATGAAGCAGGCAGGAGAGTTGTTAGGAGCTATCAGGCACTCAGGTACAGTGGTTAGGGTCAGTGAGGCAGGCAGGTAGGCAAGCAGTTAGGATCCAGTGGTCCCAGATTGCGAGAGGTATGTCCAACTGCTGGTTTAGGCCCGATCCCACATCAGGATCGGGCCTAAACCATCAGTCGGACATCCCCCAAGGGGTCCCAGGTTGTGAGAGGGTGCAGGCCAGTCTGAGGGACCCTCCACCCCATGCACGAATTTTATGCACCAGGCCTCCAGTAGATATATAAAAGCCCAGCAACCAAATGGTGGAACAACCGAACAGTCAGTCACTATGACGCACACTATGATAGCCAGTTGGCCTGATCTGAGCCCTGATTGGATCCCCAAACTACCTGTAGCCCCTCCCCTACAATGGCCCCGCCCCCCAATCAGCTCTCATTAGGGTAGGCTGGCCAAACTCCACTCCTGCACGAATTCGTGCACCGGGCCTTTAGTATAGGATAAATGTTTATAGTTTAAAGAATTTCCTAACAGTATAACAAATGGGGTTGTAAGGCAGTAATTCTTAATAGTGACCCAAAACCTGTTGTGATACCCAAAATCTCTCTCCAGGGCTGATTTTGATTGGGTTGAAATGGCTTGCAGAAAAACTTTTAAGCTGACGGGAAGAAAGGCTATTTTAGGATGACTTTAAATACTTTTTTATGTGTTGTAAAATACACATAATAAATTTTATCATCTTAACCATTTTTCAGTGTATAGTTCAGTAATATCAAGATTATTACATTGTCGTGCAGCCATCACCACCATCCTTCCCCATAATTCTTTTCGTCCTGTAAAACCCTATACCCATTAAAAAACACTCCCCATTCTCCTGTCCCCCCAGCCCATGACAGTCATCATTCTACTTTCAATCTATGATTTTGGTTATCCTATGTACCTCATATAAGGAGTCATACTGTATTTGAAATGTGACTTATTTCACTTAGCATAATGTCTTTCAGGTTCATCTATGTTGTAGCATATTACAAGATTTCCTTCCTTTTTAAGACTGAATAATATTCCCCTATAAGTATATATCACACTTTGCTTATCCATTAATCCTTTGATGGACATTGAGTTGATTCCACATTTTACTTATTGTAAATAATGCTGCTATGAACATGAGTATATAATATCTCTTTGAGACACTGCTTTTAATTCTTTGGGGCATATGTCCAGAAGTGGAAATCCTAGGTTTTATGGTAATTCGATTTTTAATTTTTTGAGGAACTACAACAGCAGTGCGCAAGCATTTTACTTTTTCCAGATTCTCATCAATATTTGTCATTTTTTGTTGTTGTTTTTATAGTAGCTATCCTAATGGGTGTGAGGTAATATCTCATTGTAGTTTTGATTTGCATTTCCCTAATGACTAGTGATGTTGAGCATCTTTTCATTTGCTTATTGGAATTTGTATGTCTTCTTTAGAGAAATGCCTATTCAAGTCCTTTGCCAGTTTTTGAATTGGGTTGTTTATTCTTTTATTGTTGGGTTTTTAGAGTTCTCTATATATTTTGCATGTTAATCCCTTATCAGGTATATGCTTTGAAAATATTTTTTTCCCATTCTGTGGGTTACCTTTTGACTCAGTTGATAGTATCTTTTGATGCATATACTTTTAAAATTTTTATTCAGTCCAGTTTGTCTATTTTTTGTTGTTACTTATTGCTTTCCAAGAAATCATTTCCAAATCCAATGTTGGAAGCTTTTCTCCTGTATATTCTTCTAAGAGTTTTATTGTTTTAGCTCTTACATTTAGGTCCTTGATCCATGTGAGGTAGTTTTTGTATATGGTGTTTGATAAGGGTCTGACTTCATTCTTTTGCAAAGGATATCCTGTTACCCAGCACCATTTGTTGCAAAAGACTGTCTATTCCTCATTGGATGGTCTGGCATCTTTGTTAAATCTTTGACCGTATGTAAGAGTTTATTTCTGGGCTTTCTATTCTGTTCCATTGGTATATATGTATATTATTGTGAAGATGGCTTTAAACATAATTCTTCTTTTCTAATCAACATATGATCCCTGAGGTAATCCTTTGTTAGCTAGCCTTGTGTTAGGGAACTGTTTTTCTGGATAAGCTACTGATTATATTCCAGGAAAAGGCAAACTTGAAAATAAGAGAGACCACATAGTTTGCTACATAGATTTTTGTGACCTTTAAGTTAAAGTAATCTAGAGCAGAGATTTTCAACCTTTTTTATCTCATGGCACACATAAAGTAATTACTAAAATTCTGTGGCACACTAAAAACTATTTTTGCCAATCTGACCAAAGAAATAGGTATAATGTTGATTGATTTATAAAAAAATAATAATAGTAATTGCCTATCCTTTTTGCTCCAAAGTGACTTTCTAAAACATCAAGTGTCTAAACTTGTAAATAAGGATTTCTGGTACCAAGACTTAACCAGTCAGATGCAACCTCATTATGCGATGTGACCAATAAGATGCAGTTCTAATATATGACCTGTATATTTATGGTTCCAGTGAGGGAATTCCCACCAGACAGCTATGTGTTAGCTGTCATTTTTTTTACTTGATTACTTTTTTTTACTTGGTTATTATCTTAACTATTTAAGTCTAAGGGAGAAGAAAGTTAGTGCCCCTGACTACATAGCTTTAAAAATTCTTACAGGACACCAGTGGAAAATTACTGATCTAAACAAAGCATGTATAGGTCTTGTTATTATTTCAAATGCTTTCCTAGTGCTAGATTTTTGAAAACTGACAACAGAAAGAGAGACTAAAATTTTAATCCTGTGATAATGTAGCTAATAATATGCATTATTCTGATAACTGAAGTCTTTTGAGTTGAATGATGAAATCATTGTTCTTCCTACTACATGTTGAACAGCCAATGGCTTTTTACCAGAATGCTACTATTTTAGCAGGATTTAACTTTTTAAATTATCCGAAAATCCTAAATTTACTATAATTGTTAAGTGATAGGACTAACAGTATTTCTGTTTTCCATTTCTATTTCTATTTTAATTCAAGGTAATTGTAGAGAATATCCTTATTTTAGGGCAGAAGTTGGTAAACTGTGACTCACAGGCCACATCTGGCCCACAACCAGTTTGGGTAAATACTGTAAAGTTTTATTGGAACACAATCACTCATATCCATTTCCGCATGTATTGTCTGTGGCTGCTTTCCTGCAACAACATCAGGGTTGAGTCATTATAACAAAGACCATATGGTCCACAAAACCTAAAATGTTCACTCTTTGGCCCTTTACAGAAAAAAATTGCTGGCCCTTGTAATGGAGGGAAAAGTTAATAATCAAACAACAAAAGCTCTCAGGGAAATGATCAGTTAAACCAGATCTGAGTTGAAAGTACTTACTCTTTTAACTTTCCTTTGGTCTCAAAAGTCTCGAATTGTGAGTTAATGTAAGATTTAATTCCAGATATTATTTTCTAGGTAAATTAATAATAATGTGGTGGTCATTTTTTTCAAATGAAAAACAACTTAGCCATTATTTATTTAGTACCGAGTATGTGTCAGGTGATGAGGAGGAGGTAGAGAAATGAGGTGGTCAACCCTGACCTTGAAGGAATTGAGGAGAGAAAATAGAAATGTGCGGTTTCCCCTACACGTTTTAAGTATGACATTTCCAAAGGGTGACTTTTTTCTTTCTTTTTATTTTTTATTTTTTAGAGACTGCTGTGTTACAGAAAATTATGTGACTTTCAGAGTACTCCTGAGTGAGAAGGATGAGTCCCGATGTGCCTCTACTGAATGATTACAAAAAGGACTTCCTTCTGAAGCGCTTTCCACAGACTGTTCTTGGAGGCCCTCGACTCAGATTAGGCTATCGTGCACCTCCTTACATATATATTAATCAAATTATCCTTTTTCTGATGCCATGGGTTTTGGGTGGAATAGGAACACTTTTGTACCAATTAGGCATCCTAGAAGACTATTACACAGCAGCACTCTCAGGTGGACTAATGCTTTTCACCGCATTTGTCATCCAGTTCACAAGTTTATACGCCAGAAACAAATCATCAACGGTAGAAAGAATGCTAAGCACAGATATCTTAGCAGAGGAAGATGAGCATGAATTTACAAGTTGTACTGGTGCTGAGACTATCAAATTTCTAATTCCTGGGAAGAAATATATAGCCAATATGGTTTTTCATTCTGTTCTTGCTGCGTTATTGTGTGGTCTTGGAACGTGGTATCTGCTCCCGAATAGGATAACCTTGCTGTATGGCAGTGCAGGAGGCACCATTCTGCTGTTTTTCTTTGGATGGATAACATTATGTACAGGAGAATATTCATTAATTGTAAACACAGCCATAGAGACTGCAACTTTTCAAACCCAGGATACTTATGAAATCATTCCTCTTATGAGACCTCTTTATATTTTTTTCTTTGTTTCTATAGATCTTGCATACAGGTAATAAGCTATCAAGTACTTTATAACTTGCTTTGTTTTAAAGCAGACACAATAGGAGCACTCTCCATAGTATTAAAAAATGTATCTTTGAAGTGGAAGTCATCAAGATAAACAATGGGTGGTAGCTTTGATGATTAATCTCTAGGAAAAATTTCTTTTAAACATACATACTAAAATAGTAAGTAAATCTTATTGAAGAGTAAAAAGAAAATCCTTTATAAAATAAATCAACAAAATTTCAGTCCTGTGTTTAAAGAAGGAGCTATGAGTCTGTATGATAGCTGGCTAAGACCTGTGAAAGAGATAAAACTTTACTATGAGGAGAAAATGAAGACTTTAAAATTTATATACATAAATATTATGTACAGATTGACTGAATTTCTGAATAGGTAACATCAAATTTTGTAATAGTAACTATATTGAAGAAAGAAATATTTATTTTTAAAAAATCAATTTCTGTTGGCTACAGAAGAAAAATCAAAAAAATGTTTAACAAAATTATTTACAAAATTGTTTGATAACCCCTTTTTGCTTGCCTTTTCTAAACCCTTTTTGCTTGCCTTTTTCTAAATCTTACTTTTCTTTCTTTGTTTCTATAGATTATAGCTTTCTCTTTTATAGGTTAGTATCCAGGTAAAAATGGATAGTCATGTTATGGACTGAATGTTTGTGTTCCCTCCAAATTCATATGTTTAAAGCCCTAATACCCCATGTGATAGTATCTAAAGATGAGGGTCTTTGGGAGGTAATTAGGATAATGAGGGTGGGGCCCTAGCATAATGGGATTAGTGCCCTTATGGGAAGAATAACTGAGAACTTGATCTCTCTCACCACTATATGAGGATATAATGAGATGTTGGCTGTTTGCAAGCCAGAAGAGTTCTCACCAGAACCACCCCATAATACCACCCTGATCTCCAGCCTCCAGAACTATGAGAAATAAATTTCTGTTGTTCAAGCCACTAAGTCTGCAGTATTTTGTTATGGTAGTCCTAACTGACTTAGACATATTTTCATATCAAGAGGTGAGGGTGCTCCTGTAACCAGTAACCTAAAAATGTAGAAGGGCTTTGAACTGGGTAGTGGGTGAAGGCTGATGAGTTCTGAGGTCTGTGCTAGAAATATGGGCATTAAAGGCTATTCTGGTGAGGTCTCGGACAGACTTGCGAACATATTATTAGAAAGTGGAGGCTAGATAATCCTTATAATGAAGTGGCAAAGAAGTTGGGTAGACCATTTTCTAATGTTTTGTAAAGGGTAGAACTTGAACGTTATGACATTGAATATGTATCTGAGGAGATTGCTAAGCAAAGTGTTGAAAAACAGCTTGATTCCTCCTGAGTGCTTAAGTAAAATATGAAAGGAGAGAGATTGATTGAAGAAGGAATTGCTAAGCAAAAAGGAACCAGAACATGAAGACTTGGAAGAATTTTTACCTATTCATATTGCCAAAAAAAAAAGAGAGAGAGAGACAGCATGTTCTGAAGAGAACACCAAAGTTATGGCTTAACTATCACTGAATAAGGAGTTTGTGGGATTATATGAGATGAATGAAGGTTGTTAGAATTATTAGGTTTAACAGGATGAGGATAAAGGACCTAGTTGCTTGTGAATATGCTCTATTTCTTCAAAATGGGCGGGGGGGATGACCCCAAAAGTGATTCAGTGCTGTCTGCAAGGCTGCTGCCTTGATTTCAGTAAGCTAAAAGGCCAAACTGGAAACCTTGTGCTGGCACAGCCCTACTAAGCCATGGGTGTGGGACCCCAACCTAGAGATGTTGGGGTGACGCCTCCCTGGGGGCCTGGAGTGGAGAATATGAAACCAAAAAGAATTATCCTTCAGCCTTAAGATCTAATGGAATTTGCCTTGCTAGGTTTTGGACTTCTTCTGGACCTGTCACTCCTTCTTTCTTGTTTCTCCCTTTTGGGATAGGAGTATTCATCCTATGCTTGTCCTACCACTATATTTTGAAAGCATATGACATGTCCGGTTTCACAGGTTCAAAGCTGGAGAGGAATTTCACTCAGGATGAATTGTATCTACAGTCTCACCTATGTCTGATTTAGATGATATTTAGATGAAACTTTAGACTTTAGAATTGATGCTGGAATGAGATAAGATTTGTGGAGCTATTGGCATAGAATCCGTGTATTTTGCACATAAGAAGAACATGAATTTGGGAGACTGGGTGGAATGTTAGAGGCTGAATATATACGTCCCCTCAGAATTCATATGTTAAAGCCCCAGGCCCCAGTGTGATAGTACTTGGAGATGGGGTCTTTGGGAAGTAATTAGGTCATTAGTGTGGTCCTATCTGATGAGATATTGCCTTTATAAGAAGAGACACCAGAGAGATTATCTCTCTCTCTCTCTTTCTCTTTCTCTCTCTCTTTCTCTCCTTCCCTCCCTTCCTTCTTCCTTCCCTCCCTCTATCCCTTTCTCCCTCCCTCTTCATCTCTGCATGTGAGGATGCGTGAGAAGGTGGCTGTCTGCAAGGCAGAAGAGAGTTTTCACTAGAACCCCACCCTGATGGCACTATGATCTCCTACTTCCTACCTCCAGAACAGTGAAAAACTTCTATTGTTTGAGCCACCTAGTTTATGGTGGTGTGTATGGCAGCCCAAAATAAGATGAGGCATCTATATATATAAAAACCCAGTGACCGAACAGTGGAACAACCTGAACGACCAATCAACTAGTCACTGATGAGCACTGACCACGAGGGGACAGACGCTCAATGCAGGAGCTGCCTCCTGGTGGTCATTGCGCTCACACAGTGGGAGCATCCCTTGGCTGACTGAGATGAGCAACGCTCCCACAGTGAGAACAGCTGCTCAGAGGGCGGGTCCACAGCTGCTCAGCTGACCAAGATGAGCTGCTCAGCTGACTAGGATGAGCGGTACTCCAAGAGCGGGTTGATCCCTGCAGGCCATGCCCCCCACCAGTACACGAATCCATGCACCAGGCCTCTAGTTTAAAAATATGTATCTAGTTTGTATACTGAAACTGACTTGTTCTTAAGTGTCTGTTATTCCTTAACTCTTAGTCTCTCCTAAGAGTTAAGGAATAACTTCTAATTGTGCTACATTTATGGACCATTGGACACTACAGTATCCCTGTAGTTCTTCATTTAATCATACATATTGAGGGAAAATTAATTTACGGAAATTTATTTATAGCTGGTTTCTGAGTACCACTATTATTTGCTAACTAAAACATATATTACAGTTAAATGCTTGATTTTGAAAAGTTAGCAGTAAAATTGACTTTAAAATATATATACACTAAAGGCCTGGTGCACGAAATTTGTGTACGGGGTGGGGAGTGGGGGCTGTCCCTCAGCCTGGCCTGCACCCTCTATAATCTGGGACCCCTCAGGGAATGACCTGTGGGATCAGGCCTGAACCGACAGTCAAACATCCCTCTCACAATCCAGGACTATTGGCTCCTAACCACTCACCTGCCTGCCTGCCTAATGCCCGCCCCAGCTGCCCTCCCCTGCTGGCCTGATCTTGCCCCCAACTGCCCTCCCCTGCTGGCCTGGTGTTGCCCACAACTTTCCTCCCCTGCTGGCCTGATCTTGCCCCCAACTGCCCTCCCCTGCTGGTCTGATCTTTCCTATCCCCCTGCCATCCTGATCTCACCCCTAATACTCTCTCCTGCCAGCCTGAGCTCACCCCTAATTGCCTCTGCCTCAGCCCCCACCATCATGGCTTTGTCCAGAAGGAAGTCGGACGTCCAGAAGATGGCCGGTTGACCTGGTCTAATTAGCCTTCTATTACCCTTTTATTAGTATAGATTTGACCCATTTTTTAAGATTTAACCTTATAAGGTTATTGTTTTAAGAATACAAATTATTTTTCTTAATCTTTATTGTTGAAAGTATTACGTATGTCCCCTTTTTCCCCCATTGACCTCTCCCACCCTCCCCCACACCCCAAGGATACAAATTCTTACGTTATTATCTCACTGTGCTATTTCTGAAAATAGAAATTATATACATCTTTGTATTTAAAATGATGCCCTAGGTTCTTTAATTTAAAAAATATCTCAGTTAATTTATAATTTGATTACTTTGCTTTTTCTGCATTACTTATTTCTTTTTTAAAAAATGAGCATAAAATGTCTTTGCTATATTCTGTTTTGGTTTCATATACAGTTTTAATGTTTATAGTAATTACAAAGAAGTTTTTTTAACTAACTAAAAGAAAAGGCAGTGTTCGAATATATTTTTATTTTTATTTTATTTTATTTTTTTAAATATATTTTATTGATTTTTTTTTACAGAGAGGAAGGGAGAGGGATAGAGAGTTGGAAACATCGATGAGAGAGAAACATCGATCAGCTGCCTCCTACACACCTCCTACTGGTGATGTGCCCGCAACCAAGGTATATGCCCTTGACCAGAATTGAACCTGGAACCCTTGAGTCTGTAGGCCAACGCTCTATCCACTGAGCCAAATCGGTTAGGGCCAAATATATTTTTAAAGAATGGCATTTTGTGCAAAAAAATTACTTCCCACTCACTTTTAGAAAATATTTAGCTTTTGATTAACAAAATAATAAAGAATCAAGATCTTTATAGTAGGTATGATACTGCAGATAAAGAATGTAGAAATTTGTACAGTATTCAAATTTAGACATTTGTCAAATATATCAAATTGTCTTAATTTTATTTCAGAGAATATGGACATTGAAGAGATGAGTTCCATAGTGTAGGGATCTTTCCTTTTCCCATTTTTTATTCTACCCAGTACAGCTGTATATTAATTTTAAAAGATTCAGTAGAGTTTTATCAAAGACAAATGTTAAATCTACAGTGCTTTGTTCATAGATTCTCAGGAATTGTTAAAATAAATTATGCATATTTATATCCTCTTAGCCATTATAAAGAACATTGTTTTTTATGGGCATGAGGATCGCATAGTGAGTATATAGAATTTGAAGTGGTTTTTTTGTTTTGTTTTTATTGGGGTGACATTAGTCAACATGAGTATATAGGTTTCATGTGTGAATTACTAATTTATAAAATCTGTATATAGAACCACCACCCAAAGTCAAATCTTCTCCTGTCACCTCATATTAGGACCCCTTTCTTCCCCACTCCTTTCCCTTGAAGTATTTTCATGGTTGTTAGAAACAAAACAAAGTTTCGTTCTTTAGGGCTCAGATTTTTTGCCATATAAAATTATTGTTATATTATCAGAAACATTAGAATTTAAACATCTAATCTAATAAAAAAGTAATATGCAAATTGACCCTCACTCCATTACACCTAAGCCATGCCCACCCAATCAGAGTGGCTCTATGCAAATTAACCCAGCCAAGATGGCGGCTGGCAGCCACAGAGCTAGAGCAAACAGGAGGCTTCCGTTGCACCAGCAATGGAGAAAACTGCCTGCCTAGGCCGTATATGGCCTCTGCTCAAGGCAACAATGTTTCAATTATAGAAGATAAATAAACCCCAGAAACCTGATTCCAGTCAGCCTTGCTGGCTGGGACGTTGGGTCAATGGGAGCTGTGGGCAGCCTGAAAACGGCCCTCAGCCCCTCACCCAGGCTGGACAGGCACCCCAGTAGGGACCCGAACCCTGAAGGGACTGTGGGCAGCCTGAAAACGGCCCTCAGCCCCTCACCCAGGCTTGCCACACCCCAATGGGGTGAAGGTCCACACTGGGGGGCTTGACCAGCCTGCAAACATCCCTCAGCCTCTCACCCAGGCTGGCCAGGCATGCCAGCAGGTGGACATTCCCCAAGGGTTCCAACACTGCGAGAGGGCACAGGCCAGGCTGAGGGACCCCCCTGAGTGCACAAATTTTTGTGCACCGGGCCTCTAGTTTTTATATAAAAGAATTTAACCACAATAATAACCTATTTGGGCTGAGTCATATACACAATATAATCACGATGTTTAGTTACCTAGATTACATATGCTTCTATTTGTGACCTCCTTGCATGTAAACACTTTTCTGTGCCATTGATTGCTTATATTTACTTTCAGAACAAAAATATTTGGGGAGTAAATGTATTTTGGATAAAATATTTCTTGAGTATACATTATTTTACATGTTATCCTTGACTATGTTAGCAAGAGAAGTGTTTCTTTTTTTAAAGATGTAATTTGAAAATACATATATTTTTCCATCACCTTTTTTTTATCCTCCCCATCCCCTCTTCCACCTACATCTCTTCCTCACAATCACCATACTGTTGTCTATGAGTACATGAGTTCTTTCTCTTTTTCCTTTTTTGCTCAATCCTTTCATGCTCCCTGCCTTCCCCCCAGAGAGCTGTCAGCTTGCTCTCTATGAATCTAAGAAATGTTATCTTAAAAAAAAAAAAACAAAAAAAAAACACAGCAACAAAAAACCCCTCTATATATCTGCATGTTTTCCTTGACCTTCCTGTGGCTTATGTATGGTTCAATTTTTTGTTGTTGTTACTTCAGTGTTTTCTTCTCAGAATGAGATTAATTTTATTTTAAATTATACTACACAAAGTATTAGCCTCTGATTTAGCATCACATTATTAACCTTGTGTTCATTAATTCTCTGCTTATAAAAATGTGAAGGACATATATTGTGATGCAGAGTGCATTAGCTAGCATAGTCCTGCTATGTGTGTGACCAAACACATTATGCTGTTACTATATCTGTAGTTTTTATACATTTGCTTCTAGACTGTTAACGTACATTTAAGTGTTGACTATTACAGAAGTTGCCTTTTTCCTTGATTTCTAGTAGCTCGGTATTCAAATATAATTATAAGTTTTGAGATTCATCTCTTTTGAGTTATCTTTGGAATTCCATAAGTACTATGACATTGTTGATTTTCAGACAAGGTGATTGTTTAAGCTCATTTCAAAAAATTACTAACATATAGATAATTTTACTCTTGTGTGCTTTAAAGTTTGTATTATGTTATTTGAAGTCATTTAATGATATTGTATTTAACTGGTCAGTGCTGTATCAAGAACCAGTTTCTCCACTTACTTAGAAAAGCCATCTCTGACTTACGAGATTGTATAGTACCAATTTGTGTTCTCAAAATCATACCACTGTATATACAAAATAGAAACAATATTAAAAAGTGCGAGTTAAGTTTCCAGGTTCACCCACATAGACACATTCATAACCTAATGTTGCTGGCTTCTGCTATTAACGATACTAACTTCAAATTTTGGGGCCTGGGAGCAAGATAGTATGAGAGGGTTGAAGAAAGAGAACAGCTTCTTCTTTGCCAGCTACTGATGTGTGAACAGCAAGAAGGCTTTGGCTTTCCAGAGTTACTTGCAATTTAAAATTTTATACTCTAAAATATCATTGATAGAATGTACCCAATGTAGTTAAGACATTTAAGGGAGAAATGTATTTGCCCTGGGCTCAGTGCAGTTTTACAAATTCCTAAACTCAATTTTATTCAGTAAACTAGAGGCCCCGTGCACGAATTCAGGGGTCAGGGCCAATCGGGGCCATCTTGCCTAGTCCCGATAAGGGCGATCAGGGCCAGCCAGCCTCGGGGAGGGACTGCGGGAGGTAGCTGGCTATGGGACGTTGTCTGGCTATTGGAGGTTGGCTGTGGGAGTGCACTGACCACCATGGGGCAATTCCTGCATTGAGCATCTGCCCCCCTGGTGTTCAGTGTGTGTCATAGCAATTGGACAGTCATTCAGTCACTTAGGCTTTTATCTAATCTAATAAAAGGGTAATATGCAAATTGACCCTCACTCCGTTACAACCAAGCCACACCCACCAGCCAAGCCACGCCCACCAGCCAATCAGAGCAATAATATTCAAATTAACTCAGCCAATATGGCGGCCGGCAGCCACAGAGCTAGAGCAAACAGGAGGCCAGCAATGGAGGAAACTGCCTGCCTAGGCCAGCTGTGGCCTCAGCTCAAGGCAACAAAGTTTCAATTATAGAAGATAAACCCCAGAAACCTGCTTCCAGCCAGCCTCGCTGGGACCTTGGGTCAATGGGAGCTGTGGCCAGACTGCAAACAGCCATCAGCCCCTCACCCAGGCTGGCCAGGTACCCCAGTAGGGACCCAAACTCTGAAAGGACTGTGGGCAGCCTGAAAACGACCCTCAGCCCCTCTTCTAGGCTGGCCAGGCATGCCAGCAGGTGGACATCCCCTGAGGGTTCCCAGACTGCAAGAGGGCACAGGCCGGGCTGAGGGTCCCCCACCCCTGAGTGCATAAATTTTTGTGCACCGGGCCCCTAGTATATATATATAACTTTTAATTACATTTGCTTTCTACATTTGAATCCACATATTGTCTAAGTGCTAACTTGTACACTGCTGAGTAGAGAGGGTAGTTCCTGATATAAGGGTAGGACAATGATCACAACTTACATGTGTTGATCTTTTGCAAATTGGGACTAGGACCTTTCTATAAGTGTTCTTTGGTTTGGGCGGTGGTGGTATTTATGGTGTGGGAGGGGAGCGCTGTATGTATGTTTTGTTTTTCCTGAAAAGATTCTCTGCTATATATTATTTTTGTATGATTTAAGTATTTTCTTTTCCCTATAGGTTTATGGTAAATATACCAGCTCTAGAACAAATGAATCAAATTTTACACATCTTGTTTATATTTTTACCCTTTCTGTGGGCACTAGGGATTCTGCCCCCTCCCGATGCGCTTTTCTTATGGGCAATGGAGCAGGTTTTAGCATTTGGCCTTGGAGGCTCATCTATGTCAACCCATCTACGGTAATTATTTTAAATATTAAAGTTACATGTAACTTACTCTTAAAGGACATTATTTCTTTTCAAACAAGTCCTTTCTCTCTCTCTGCAGATTATTAATAATGTTCATCATTTCTGCTGGAACAGCTGGAACGTCGTATTTCATTCCCAGCACTGTTGGAGTGGTTCTTTTCATGACTGGACTTGGGTTCTTACTGAGTCTTAATCTAAGTGAGATGGGTTTTGTCTTCAAACACAGTGTAATTGGACACAGATTTGGAATCAAGTCCAAGACTTTACCCCTTAGTTCAGAAAAACCGTTCACTTGGAAGGAATGCCTCTTCTACGTCACTATATTAGTCTTGGCTCTCTTAGAAAGTATTTTGCTGCATCACTTTGCTTGTTGTTCACAGATTTCCAAAACCAGCTCCCAGGCTATTGTTGGCTATGTTTTGATGATATTACTTATAGTACTATGGATACTTAGAGAAATTCAAGGTGTCTATATCTTTGGAATTTTCCGAAACCCTTTCTATCCAAAGGATGTGCAAACTGTGACATTATTCTTAAAAAAGCAAGCAAGGCTCATGAAGATTGGTGTTGTCAGACGGATTTTGCTAAATCTAGGTAGGAAGGTAAAAACTTACTAACTTTGTGTTACATCTACAAAGTGTACAGAAATATCATGAAATTCCCTTATCTGTGTAATACATACTTCATATAGGTGTTTATTTTATGTTTTGGTTTGTTTATTTGTTTGGTGTAAATGAGCATCTGTAAAGCCTCATACTGGCAAAAGTAAAATATGGTAGAAGGGGTTACATTGCCTTAATTAATTTTGTCCTTTTTTGTTTGTCTTAGTGTCACCTTTTGCTATGATAGCATTTCTTTCATTGGACAGTTCCTTAAAAGGGCTGCACTCTCTGCCTGTCTCCATTGGATTCACAAGAGCTTTTAGAATGGTAATCCTAGTATGCACTTAATAATACCTTCCTATTTCTAAACTTAATTGTGATTTTGATTACTCTAATGGTTTACGTAGGGTATCACATTCTCCCTAATCAAGTGGATTGTTTGTGTGCTGCAGGTATGGCAAAATACAGAAAATGCTTTACTGGAGACAGTCATTGTATCCACAGTGCACTTGTTGACCTCCAGTATAGACACATGGTGGAACAGAAGCCTGAACACAGGAATCAGACTCCTACTGGTGAGTGTATTTTTTAACAGCTTTATTGAGATGTATTTCATATACCATTAAGTCATCCACTTAAAATATGCAGTTCAGCCCAGCCGGCATGGCTCAGTGGTTGAGCATCAACCTATGAACCAGGAGGTAATGGTTCGATTCTCGGTCAGGCACTTGCCTACGTTGTGGGCTCAATCCCCAGTGTGAGGTATGCAGGAGGCAGCCAATCAATGATTCTCTCTCATCATTGATGTTTCTATCTCTCTCTCCCTCTCCTTTTCTCTCTGAAATCAATAACAATATATTTTTTAAAATATGCAGTTTAGTGGTATCCCATTTAATAAAAGGCTACAATAAATTGTCCCCTGGACCAGGAGTTCAATTGGGAGTTTGACCAGGGGGCGAGGCTGACCAGCCAACTGTCTGTAGCCCTTCCCCCCAGCTGGCCTGGCCCGATTGGCCCCGATCAGGGTGGCCTGGCCAGACCCCACTCATGCACGAATTCATGCACAGGACCTCTAGCATATTCAGAATTTTTCAGCCATCATCACAATCTAATTTTAGAACATTTTCAACATCCAGAAAGAAACCTCATACACACTGTATTTATCATTCCTAGTCTCCATCACAACCACCTCCTGATCCAGCCCAAGCAGACATTAATCTACTTTCTGTTTCTGTGTATTTGCCTATTCTGGACATTCTATATTAATGGGATTATACAATATGTAGTCCTTTGCATCTTGCTTCTTTCACTTATGTTTTCAAGGTTCATCCTTATTGTAGCATGTATCAGTATTCTTTTTGTTGCTGAATAGTATTCTGTTTTAGTTTTGACTATGAATAATGCTACTATGCACATTTGTGTACACGTTTTTTATATGGACATATTGCCAAATATTTTCCCAAACTGGCTGCACCATTTAACATTCCCACCAAACAGTGCATGAGGATTCTAATTTCTCTATATCCTCACAAACACTTGTTATTTTCTGACCTTGTCATTATAGTGAGTGTGAACTGCTCTCGTGATTTTGATTTATATCTCTCTGAATGCTAATGATTCATCTTTTCATATGTTTATTAGCCATTTATGCATGTTTTTTGAAGAAATGTTTATTCAGATACTTTGCCCACTTTTATTTGGATTATTTGTCTTTTTATTGTTGAGTTGTAAGAGTTCTGTATATATTCTGGATACAAGTTCTTTGACAGATATATGACAAAAGTTTTCTCACATTATGTAGATTGTCTTTCTTGATGTCCTTTGAAGCAAAAAAAGTTTTTAATTTTGGTGAAGTTCAGTTTATCAGTTTTTTCTTGTATCACTTGTATTTTTTTGTTTTATATCTAATAAACACTGCCCATTCCAAGATCAGAAAGATTTACTATATTTTCTTCTAAGAGTTTTACAGTTTTAGCTCTTACATTTGGGTCTGTGATCTCTTTGAGTTAATTTTTATATATGATGTAAGGTAGGGTTTCAAATCTATTCTTTTGTATATGGATGTACAATTGTCTCAGCACAATTTCTTGGAAAAACTGTTTTTCTTCAATGATGTTTCTTCTTCCCATCCATGAACATGAGATTTATTTACATTTATTTAGGTCTTCTTTAGTTTATTTCAACAGTAGTTTATAATTTTCAATATAATACAAGTATTATGCTTTTGTTCAGTTTATTTCTAAGTATTGTATTCTTTATGATGATATTATAGATGGAATTGTTTCCTTCATTCATTTTTGGCTTATTTACTACTACAATGTAGAATACAATTGATTTTTTAATACTAATCTTATATCCTGAAACCTCCCTAAATTCTTCTTCTAATAGATTTTAGATTTCATGAAATGAGAAAGAATAAGAAGTAAAAATCATTTTTCATAATAAAAAAGGAATATAAAAGATTCTTTAAGAGTAAAAAATTATTTTTATGCTTCTACAGGTTGGTATCATGCGTGACCGCCTGATTCAGTTCATCTCTAAATTGCAGTTTGCTGTGGCTGTACTGTTAGGATCATGGACAGAGAAAAATCGTCGACAGTCAACCACCACTTTATGCATACTCAGCATTGTTTTCTGTCCATTCTTGTTGGTTTTCATAGTTTTTTCCACACTCCTCTCTTCTCCGCTGCTCCCCCTCTTCACCCTTCCTTTGTTCCTGGTGGGGTTTCCCCGACCTGTTCAGACTTGGCCAGGAGTGGTGGGCACTGCAGCCTCTGTGTGTGCAGATACAGTGTACTATTCCCAAATGATCCCCAGTTTGACCGCTGCACTGCAGTCTGCAATGGTAGCTGGGAGTTTAGGTAAGTAAATGGCTTGTGCTTCAATACTCACTAATGTATTTAAAGTACAAAAACACGAACATAGGGAAGAACAGTCTTTTGAGCCAACTACTTATACAGTTTAATACTTTGGTGGACAGGCAGAAAGCCTCAATCTGAAGTAGATGTACATCTCCTGCTCATCATTGTTGTTGTTATCTTCTCTCCTTATTTTGAGGTAAAGTTAGAAAATAAAAATACTAAGGGAAAACTTTAGTAAGATGATCTGACAATTTTTTTAAAAACTTTTTATATGTTTTTATTGATTTTTAGAGAGAGAGGAAGGAGAGGGATAGAGAGAAACATCCAAGAGAGGAGAACATCATCGACCAGCTGCCTCGTGCACACCCCTTCTGGGGATCAGGCCTGCAACCCAGGCATGTGCCGGGACTGGGAGCCAAACCACAATCTCTTGGTTCCTGGGTTGACGCTCAACCGCTGAGACGCACCAGCCAGGCTTAACAACTTTTTCTTGAATAAAGTCAGGTTGTAGCCTCATCATTGAAACATGAAAACACTTTATCTCCCCAAATGGTTATGTATTTGAGTTCATAGCAAGAAGATGCAGTAGCTTTAGACCCATAAAGAGTGAAAACTAGTTTTATTTTACATAGTATCAGATGGAAGAGCTAAGGGAATTTGCTCACATATTATTAGTTCTTATATAGCAACGTAAGCAGTCTGACCAAGTTATAGGGTAAGATAACAAAGGTTTTGGTCAATGATTGCTTGCCTCCCAAAATGAAGTGCTATGTAAATTAGCAATATTTTCAATGAGAATGAATTAATTTTATGATAATTATAATTTTATGTTACTTTTAGAATTTTATTGTACAACTATGTTATGCCTCTAAAGGTTGGTTTTAGCTAAGGTATAAGCTGATGACAACAGTGTATAACCTCCTATCATAGGTTCCTGAAACTTGTTTTAGAAATGAGCGATGACTTCCTAGCAAACTGATGCCAGGCAGAATAGCAATTAAAATTACAATATGAATGTAATGTTTACTTGGGTTGAGCTTTTCTTTCTGATGATGTTAGATAATTTAGAAAAAACCTGACCTTTGTAGTACAGTTTTTTTGTGAATAATCATTTTTCTTTTATATTCTATACTTTTAATACTTTTATCTAGTTCCACCTATTTTTTATTATGCAATGCTATGCCACTTTTAAGTGGCAGTGCTGTGCCACTTTTAAAAATACCTGTAAGATTAAACTCACATCTGAAATGATAAATACCTTAATAATAAAGTAGAAATTATACTTTATTATCAAATCAGTCACACTCAGCCAAGAAGTGTGTTGTAAAGTATTTCCTGGGGGGAAATGAGGTAACATTTCACACACATCAGATTGGCAAAAATATAAAAAGTTTGACATTACCAAGTATTGGCAATGGGTATGGGGAACAGGAACTCTTAAACCCTGCTGGAAGGAGATGTGTAAATGTGTAAGCTACCTTGAAGAATAAACTTATAGTCTATAGTAAAAATGTACATATCCCATCACCTAGTGATTCCAGTTTGAGTCAGTGATCCAGTGATTCCAATTCTAGAGAAACTTGCACGTTTGTTTGGTTTAAGACCATTCCTACATTTGATTATTTGCTAGGAGGGTTCACGGGATTCCGCATATAGTCACAGTAAGAGATCAGCCAAAGAACTTGTATGCATATAAGCATAACCAATGGACACAGGCAATAGCGGGGCGAAGGCCTGGGCTAGGGGTGAGGGTGGGCTGGGAGAGGACAATGGGGGAGAAAGGGGATATATATAATACTTTCAAGAATAAAGAATTTTAAAAAAAGAAAAGGATATTTTATGGCTAAAGGATATATAGCATAATCAGCCAAGGGAAAGTCACATTGGGTAAGAGACGAGATGCAAGCTTCCAGTGTAGTCACACTGAATGTACTTAATTCCCCAGCAATGCATTGTGACAACATGTGTGATATGTTGACTGTCAGGGAAACTTACTTGAGATTCAATGTGTAGGGTTTTCGCTGGAGCTGATCGTGAGGCACCCTCCCTGCTAATGCATACCAAAATTCCAGACTCCCCGGAAGGAAAGCCAGTGTTCGGTATAAACTGTATTGTTTGCACTGAAATACAAGTTCCCAAATGCCAGTCAAGGGCCAACTTCGTAAGCAGGCCTTTCAATCAGTTCTGTTTGTTAACTTTCCTGCACAACACCTTGTATAAGCAGACTTGCACAAAGATAATTTCTGCAGCATTATTAAAATTGGAAGCATCCAAAATGTTTATTAAGTGGAAAGTGAATATTCAAATTCAGCTCTATTCATATTATGATTTCTCAGTGCAGTTACAATGAATGAGCTGTTTGCAGTCGATATGGGCAAATCTCAGACATAATGTTGTGAGGAAAACTAAGTTTTAAAAGTATTTGTATGGTGTAATAAATAGCATTTTATGTGAATTTTAGTACCATAAAACTTTTTTTAATTTATTGATTTTTGTAGAGAGACGGTAAGGGAGAGAGAAAAACATCAATTTGTTGTTTCATTATCTATGTATTCACTGGTTGATTCTTGTATGTGCCCTGACTGGGGATTGAACAATAAACTCTGGTGTATCTAACCAACTGAGCTACCTGGCCAGGGCCCCACAAAACATTTTTTATGCATGTCTATAAAATCTCCACAATGTTTTAAAGCATTAATGTGAAGTTGGCTTTTATATACAGTATTTAATACTTTTCCTGATATATTTTACATGTAGTTAGGATTTTATATAGCAGGTTCTAATATATTATTTCCTGGAAACTATGTCCTTGACTTTTTATGTATTGTCACTTGTTGAGAGCTCAATTCAATGCCTTATGATGGATAGTTATTTCTATTTTGTATGTAAAGAGAGGGTCAAAGGAGTTGTGAATTAGTTGAAAGTGTGTTATCAATTTTGAAGATTCGTGTGGAAAAATAAAACAAGTTTGAACAATGACTTCTTTTTTTCAAATTTGTTTTAGGTCTCCTCTTACCTGGTTCTCACTACTTGGGCCGTTTTCAGGATCGTTTAATGTGGATAATGATTCTAGAATGTGGCTATACTTACTGCTGTATTAACATTAAGGTCATTGTGCATTTGAAACCTCTCTAGTACTATATTTATTTTACATGTGTAAAATTTGACTTGTTATGTGCACATCAAACACTTAGTAGTAGTTCAGCTTGAAAGAGTATCTTTTAGTTACCTGTGAAAACCCTTATGGATTTTTAAAGTATATTTCAACATGTACATATTGATAGGCAGACTAGTACTAATTGAGTAATAGGGCATAGTATCAAAACATACCTTCTCCCTTTTTGTCCAGTCCTCCTGTTCTTTTTATCCCTGTCTAATTGAGCCTCTCAAAAGTATGACTTTGTGATATTTTTTCATATCTGCATCATATAAGCATTCTCAATTTATAAAAACCTTTTGACCCCAATGCTTCTACCTGCTACATCCTGGGGGTTTTTTTCCTTCCTTTTAGAGCAAAATGCCTTATTTGAGTTGCTTATAAAACTTAATAATGTGATTCCTTTTATTGACATATGTGGTATAAGGACATACCTTTTGGTGGCAGTCTTTTTTTCTTCCTTTTTCAATTTTTTTGGATACAAGCTTGCTTAGCTGTAGTTTTGCCAAAAGAGAGCTGCTTTATGAAGTTTACATTATAGTGGGAGGAGACAGACAGTAACCAAATGCATAAATCTGTCTTATTATTATTATTATTATTATTATTATTATTATGTTATAGTAAAAAACCTAGAATATGAGAATGATTAAATAAATTATGGCATATCTCCACAATAGAACAATGCTCTCATATAAAGTAGAAGAGAAGGATACAAAACTATTGTGCATATTGTATAATTCCAATTTTATTTTTTCCCCTCCAAAAATTCTTTTAAAGGTTTTGAATAAGTGTTATTTGACCTTGGCTACATATAGTCTTTTAAAATTACAGTCGTACTGAATAAAACTATTTTGATAATTTCTAGTGGAATTTCTAGAATTTCCTTTGAAATAATGGAATTACTTTTTATTTCTGTATCCACTATCAGATGTGTTAAGTACCGTTAAGTTGGAACTAAAGTGTATCTCTTGAGGTAAAGAAAATTTTTACCTTTTTTAATATTTTGATCTTGAGAAACCCATCCAGTTCCTTTTCCTTCTCTTTCAAAGAAAAATTATCCTAGCTCGTTGCTTTTCTCTGTGTAACAAGTGATCATAAACTTGAGTACTTTTTGATTTCTCCTTTAGGGATTAGAATTGCAAGAGACATCATGTCACACTGCTGAAGCTCGAAGAGTTGATGAAGTTTTTGAAGGTGCCTTTGTACAAGAAGAATGTGCAAAAATATGTTCAATTAATAGACACTTTGGAAATGTCTTAACACCCTGTACTGTGTTGCCTGTGAAAATCTATTCTGACGCCAGGAGTGTCCTTTCTGGCATAATAGATTCTCGTGATAACTTAAGAGAGTTTAAAGGTGACCTTATTAAAGTACTTGTGTGGATACTTGTTCAGTACTGCTCCAGGAGGTCCAGCATGCAGGAAAATGTCCCCAAAATGGAAAATAAAGGGAAAGCATCCCTAATAATCCTGCCTGGTTTGAATACTTCACCACAAACCAAATCCCCAGAAGACACAGTTAGTTTAAATTCAGAAATTTTAGATGACTGGTCTGATGATGTTTTGGGTGATGAGCCAACTACCAAAAATGAAAATGAAGAAAAAGATCAGTTAAAAGTTTTGCAAAGTATAAATTTGCCTCTTCCAGGCTCAGTAGAATCACAAATGGTTGGTAATCATCCTATAGGTAAAGTTACTGAAAATAGTCTTTACAAAGCAGTTATATTGGGATACCCTGCTATTGACAAAGGAGCACAAGAAGACATGGCATGTATTCCTCTCATGGAGTTCAGTTGTTCTCATTCTCACCTGTTAAGCATACCTGAGGAGTGGAGGTCTAACTGTTTGCCGAATTCCAAAATGAGGGAGATGAGCTTATTGTTTCCAGAAGACTGGTACCAATTTGTCTTAAGGCAGTTGGAATGTTTCCCTTCAGAAGGAAATGTACTGGAAGAAATTGCAAAGGACGAAGTTTTGAAAGACTTTTATGTTCATGCAGTAATGACTTGTTATTTTAGTCTATTTTGTGGAGACAATATGGATCCTAGTCCTGGTCATATATTGAGAGTTTTCAATGGTGTTTTGCCTTGGTCTCTTGCCCTTGATTGGCTGTCTGAAAAGCCAGAACTGTTCCAGCTAGCACTGAAAGCTTTCAGGTAATTCATTTTAATTATTAAAAGTTGTAACATTTGCAAGAATATGTTGAGTTTTTTAGTAACCTAGAAGAAGCCTAACCGGTTTGGCTCAGTGGATGGAGTTTTGGCCTGTGGACTAAAGGGTCCCAGGTTCGATTCCGGTCAAGGGCATGTACCTTGGTTGTGGGCACATCCCCAGTGGGAGGTGTGCAGGGGGCAGCTGATCGATGTTTCTCTCTCATCGATGTTTCTAGTTCTCTGTCCCTCTCCTTTCCTCTCTGTAAGAAATCAACAAAATATATATATATATTTTTTAAATAACCTAGAAGATACATCATTTCCAGTTTTAAAAAATAACCTCTTTCCTAAGAATGAAAAAATTGTTTACTATATATTATGATTATATCAGGAATACAGTTTGATATATACTTCCTTATGTCTTCTTTGTGTGGGGAACTTATTTTTCATTTGTATTTCTTCACTTTAACTCCATCATTTCTCTCTTTTGATCTGAAATACCAGCTGTATCATTTCAGTTTAATATCTTAAAAAATACTGATTGAACAAAATCTCTTTCATTTATAAAGTTGATAAAAATTTCTAAAATTCTTTGTTTCTTCATTTTTAGGTATACTCTGAAACTAATGATTGATAAAGCAAGTTTAGGTCCCATAGAAGACTTTGAAGAGCTAACTCACTACCTTGAAGACTATGAAAGCAACTGGTACATCGGTTTGGTATCCGATGAAAAGTGGAAGGAAGCAGTTTTACAAGAAAAGCCATACTTGTTTTCTCTGGGGTATGACCCTAATATGGTAAGGTTAAAACTTCGTTTTTAAATTTTTTTGTATATTACCTTAAAGAACTGAGATCAGTTATAAAGTATTTGAACTAAGTGATAGAGAGATGACATTCTATGTATTAATTATAGTTTTAATGCATTTGTAATCATGACTTTATGGTCAGCATAGTCTAATAGTAAAATGGCAGATTATTTACTTTTAAAAACTTAATAGGAGCCAATTAAAAATGTGTATTCATGGTGTAATAGCTGTCTCATAGAATAGTCAAGTAAATGTCATTGCTATGGCATATTTGACTAAAAGAATTGTATTTCTATGCTAAATTCAAGTATAGAAATTATCACTTTGAGTTTGACTCCTAGAAGAAAAATTAATTTGTGAGTGGCAAAGTATTTCTTTTGCTGACAGTTAGTTTACATTCAGAAATTTTTATTTGAAGAATAACTGACTTGTGAAAATTAAGAAAGACTTCAAATAGTGAATAATTTTTTAAAGATTTAGTACTTTTCTTGTAGCATTTAAAATGTCATTGAGTGTGGACAGGTATAAAAGATTCGTTATGAGCTTATTATGGGTTCCATCTTGGCATTAGAACCTAAGAAACTCAGCAGATGTGCTCCCCAATGAAAATGATAAAAGTCATTTTTAAAAATAAGCACTTAAAGTCTTGGAAATGGTCCTAAGAGTATACCGCACATGAAGAAACATTTATTCAAAAAAATCAACTAAAACCCAGTAAGTGCAGTGAGAGACTGTAGTATTTGAGCCAAGGCTCATTTTCTCCTAGCTCAGTAAGACAGAAACATTCATTCAGATTGTTTGGCTAGGAACAGAGCTCCTCTCCTTCAGCTGCTAGTTGGAGAACTAAAGTTTTCTGAAAGAGGCAGGACTTCAGCATTTCTTACCTTATTCTCAGCTACCTGTATGAGGCTGGGTTCTAAGCATATGTAGTCAAGATGTGAGACTTCCTTTCTGGATAACCCACCTCATTGGATGGAGACTTTAACCTGGACATGGTGGCACTGAGAATACTAGGGCCCTGATCCCCCTTGTGTACCCATAGGGTGGAGGTTCCACACTGGGAGAGGCAAGAAAAGAAGACCTGAGATTACTGCTCTCCCTCTTCCAAGAGATTATCTCCTATGACCCTAACAGCAGAACCACTGGGAATGACTAGTCACTATGACACACACTGACCACCAGGGTGTTACTCAGAGAGAAGTACATCATTGTCTCACCTGTAGATTCAGAGCTCTGGCTCAGATTTTGTCCAGTGAGAGAAGCAAATGATTAACGAAACAGTAACAACAAAAGGAACCAGCATTATTTGCAAAACAGTGTAGTCACATTGAAGCCTAAGATTCTCTCGAAAACTATGGAGGTTGTAGTGAAAAATAATTAAGAGATAGTTGATAAATTCATTAAAAATATAAGCTAACCCATAGGCTGGGTAGATTAACAGGGAGAACCTGGAAAGAAACAGCAGAGAAGAGACCTCCTGGGATCAGAACAAATTTCAGACATTCATCTTCAAAGTTATTTTTTCAAAGGAGCCCAAATTTAATTGGATCAGTCTCTGAAGCAACATGTGCCCCAAGTTATTGTTGAAAATGTAGAGCAATCAGTGGTATTTAACAGCTGGGTGTGAGCATTTAACACAGAGAACCCTGCCAAAACCACTGCTATCCCATGGTAACTGGGCATTCACAAGGCTGCACTACCCAAGGAGCACCATCAAAGATTTCACAGTAGGCATGCAGGTAGGGATTAACTTCACTAAAGTTAGCCAAAACCTCACTAAACTAATAAGCAAATAACAATAACAAGCCTTGCAATAGGGAGAAGAAAGATTAGTACCCAGAATTGCTACAGTGTTATCTGAAATGTCCAGTTTTCAACAAAAATTGTAAGGCATGAAAAGAAACAGGAAAGTCTGATCCATATACCAGGTTAAAAGAAAAAAAAAGACAACAGAAATTGCCTATGAGATCAACCAGATATCAGATTAACGAAGATTTCAAAGCAGACATAATATGTTCAAAAGACTAAAGGAAATCATGCGTTAAAAAAGTCAACAAAGTGGGCAACAAAATGGGTATAGAAAGAACATACCTCAATGTAATTAAGGCTTTATATCACAAGCCCATAGCTAACACCATACTCAATAGTGAAAAGCTGATCTAAGATTAGTAACAAGACAAGGATCCCTATTCTTTCCACGTACTCAACACAGGTTATTGGACATCTTAAATAGAACAATCCTATATAATAAAAGGGTAATATGCAAATTGACCCTAACAGCAGAACCACTGGGAATGACTAGTCACTATGACACACACTGACCACCAAGGGGCAGATGCTCAATGCAGGAGATGCCCCATGGTGGTTCAGTGCGTTCCCACAGGAGGAGCTCTGCTCAGCCACAAGCCAGGCTGATGGCTGCCAGCACAGCGGTGGTGGTAGGAGACTCTCCCACCTCCTCACCAGTGCTAAGGATGTCTGACTGCAGCTTAGGCCTGCTCCCCGCTGGCAAGTAGACATCCCCCTAGGGCTCCTGGGCTGCCACAGGGATGTCTGACTTCCTGCTTACGCTCGATCCCCCGGGGAGTGGGCCTAAGCCAGCAGGTGGACATCCTCCGAGTAGTCCCAGACTGTGAGAGGGCACAGTCTAGGCAGAGGGAACCTCCTCCCTGCCCCCCCCCCCCGAAGTGCACAAATTTTTGTGCACTGGGCCTCTAGTTAGGTAAGAAAAAGAAAAGTCATTAAAATCAGAAAAGAGGTAAAACTGTTACTAACTGTAGATGATATGATATTATATTCAGAAAACCCTAAGGACTCCACCAAAGTAATTCATTAAAGTTGCAGTATACAAAATTAATATATAAAAATCTGTTGCATTTCTATACACTAATGAACTGTCATAAAGAGAAATTAAGAAAACATCTCATTTACAGTTGCATCACAAAGAATAAAATACCCAGGAATAAATTTAACCAAGGAGGTAAAAGACTTGTACACTGAAAACTCTTAAGACATTGATGAAATAATTTGGAGAAGACACAAATAAATGGAAAGATAGTCCATGCTCGTGGATTTGTCTTCAGGGAAATGCAAATAACCACAGTGAACATCATTTCATACACACTAGGATGACTAAAATGAAAAAATCAGATAAGTGTTGTCAAGGATGTGGAAAAATTGGAACTCTAATACAGTCCTGGTGGGAATGTAAAATAGAGCAACCACTTTGCGAAACCTGACGGCTTTCAAATGATTAAACAGAATTACCATCTGACCTAGTTATATCACTGTTAGATGATAATGAAAACATAGATACAAATAAAAACTTGTACAAGAATGTTGATAGCAGTGTTATTCAAAATTGCCAAAAAATGGAAATAAACCAGCTGTTCATCAACTTATGAATACATAGATTGTGGCATGCAATGGAATATTATTTGATCATAAAAAAGGAATGAAATACTGTTACATGCTCAACATGAATGAACCTTGAAAACATGTTAAGTTAAAAACTGTTAAGTTAAAAACTTCAGTCACAAAAGACCACATATTATATTATTCCATTCATTTGCAATTTCCAGAATAGGCAAGTTTATGGAGTTAGAAAGTACTATAATGGTTCTTAGGACGGGGGGAATGAAGGGATGGGAAGATAATAGCTAGAGTATAAGTTTTCTTTCTGAGGTCATGAAAATGGTCTAAAATTGACTGATGATAGCTTTATATATCTGAATATACTAAATAAACGGTTGAATTGTACACTTCATAGAAGTAAATTATATGGAGTGTGAATTATATCTTAGTGGAGTTTTGTTTTTTGTTTTTTTTTAAAAGAGCCTATCATGTGATTTCCACTGATTACTATTTATGACTTATGCATTTCTGAGGCCAGATCTGATGAAGGAATAGAGAAGGAAATCGTAGTAGGGAGATTTTGCTGTTCTGTTCATGGAGTGAAATGGTTGTCAGAGAATCTTTTCTCGCATACTTATCCATAGCATAGAATTACCTAATGGTAATTCTAAAGACAAGCAACTAGTGTGTGCATTTTAATACACCACTTTCTATGTTTGCCTTGAGCAATCGATTTTTTTCTAGGTTTATAAGTAAAATATAAAGGCCTGAATGTAATCTCTTTTTTTTTCTCCCCCCCCCCCCACCCCATTTATACTTTAAAGGGAGTTTACACTGGGCGAGTACTTACCCTTCAAGAATTATTGATCCAAGTTGGGAAGTTAAATGGTGAAGCTGTTAGAGGTCAATGGGCCAATCTTTCTTGGGAATTGCTTTATGCCACAAATGATGATGAGGAACGTTATAGTATACAAGCTCATCCACTATTTTTAAGAAACCTTACAGTACAAGCGGCTGACCCTCCCCTGGGATATCCAATTTATTCTTCAAAACCTCTCCATATACATTTGTATTAGAGCTTATTTTGACTTGTATTGTCATCAAATGGGATGTCTGTATTTTTTTCATTCTAGAAGAGTAACTGGGTGATTTTTCAAACTTCACTGACCTTCCCTCTCTCTTCCCAAAAGTCAGATGCCTGGGAAAAGCTAAGGTCTATAAGTTGATTCTCTTAGCTATCTTAATGGTGGGGGGGGGGGGGGGGGGGAGTGGGAAACGTTGTCTAACATAAAAGTTAGAACTATTGGCCAATATTTGTGCCCTATGGATTGTGGTAGGCTTTGTTAAATATGAAGCATTTGTATAAAATTAGAAAATGACTCTTTAATGCTTTCTTAAACGTGTGATAGGTGTCTTGACTTACAAAAGTCAACAACTATGTAATTTTTACATACCTAAAAAGATATTACTATCAGTGTTTTTAAGTAATGATAATGGTGCTATTAAAAGTTACATAATGTATATATGTATTTATTTATTTGAAATGCAATTAAATTTTATAGTATTTTCAAACTTTGTGCCGTTTTATTTTAACATGTAACATGGTCTGAATGACTAAATGTTTTCATATAATTAGTTTCTTTTCATATACTTCAATTCAGAAACCTTAAAAATTTTTAATAAAATCTCTCCGAATAAAATATTTTCCTTCCAAGTTTCCTTTTTATGGATGTGAAAGGAAAGGAAGTTATCCCATTCATCATTTAATACTCACAGGATTATCAACATTAGGATAATCCATGATTGCTAGAGGCCATTCTATAGATCAGATCCTTATGCATTTCTTTTCAACTGAATAGAGTTTCTGAGGAATGACTCACCCAATAGGACTACCAGTTAGTTACTAGTGTTTTAGGATGTCTGAGCTAAAGGCAGAAAGAGATGGGAGAAAATTTTTCATAATGTGAGCAGGAGTTTATTTTCATTTTCTAGCTATTTACAAACTTTTTACAAGTACATATAATGAGGATGAACAATGAATTTGCATCATTTGAGACATTAATTTCCTGTACTCATTACTTTATTTCCAACTAAATCTATTGTAGCCTCTTCGGTTCGTAATACAGTAGTATATTCTCTTTAGAAATGATTGAAATTATTTGAAATGTAATGATTAGATTTTTTTATTATTCCATTTATTTAGTATGTGGAACAATTCAATCCAGCAATGTTAAAGGATAACTTTTAGGACTAATTTTTACCTAATGAATTCATGCCGTTTGTATGTTAGTCAATTTGGAGAAAACAGCATAGTTGTTGAGAAAATGGGGCTTGATGTTACAACTGAGTTCAGAGTTCGGGTTTATGATTTACATAATTGAGATTTACTAGCTGGACAATTTTATGTATTTTTGTCACCTATGAAAATTCTCTCAAAAACGCTCTCTGCCCTGGCCAGTGGCTTATTTGGTTGGAGGGTCATCCCATACACCAAAAAAGGTGATGGGTTTGATTTTTGGTCAGGGCACATATCCAGGTTGTAGGTTTGATCCCTGGCAACCAATCAATATTTCTCACATTGATGTTTCTCTCTCTCTCTTTTCTCTCTCCCTTCCCCTCTCTAAAATCAATTTAAATAAACACTCTCTGTAATCCGTTTCAGTGACTGTTTAACATTGATACATTTAGCAATTCCTTAAGTAATGGACATTTTAAGTTGTTTAAAAATTTTCACTATTATCATAATAGTGAAAATATAATAAAAGCCTAACATAATAGCTTTTCCTTTACCTCGCACCCTCCAGCTGCTCCCGTGCCTCTCTCTTTCCTTCATGGCAAAGTTTCCTCACCTTCCACTTGCCAAACCATTCCAGCCTGGATTCCATTTCTACTATTTCCCCAAAGAAAGTTTTAATTAAAGTCCCTATTTAGTTTCCAATTGTCAAATCAACTGGTCACTTTTTGTTCTCGGCTTATTTGTCCTTCAAGTAGCTTTTGACACATTTGAGTACTTCTTGAATCTCCTTTATTTTTCCTCTTGGGGCCTCTCTGACACCGCAGTATCTTCATTTTCTTCCTATCTCCCTGTCTACTCCTCAGTCTCCTTTGCTGCGTTCCCTTTTCTACCGGACCTCTAAATTTTGGAACTTTTCACCTATTGGTTCCAGGCCCCCTCTTCTGATTCTGTACTCACCATAAAGCATCTAACATACCCCCAAGATTTAAAATATCAATAAATTGAGGATGTTCAAATATGCAGAGTGGGGCAAAAGTAGGCTTACAGTTTTGAGTACATGAAAGAGTTAATTCTTGTTATTAATTATTGTATTATTTAGAGGCCCAGTGCACAAATCCGTGCACCAGTGGGGTCCCTCAGCCTGGCCTGCGGTATCGCACCAAAACCGGCTCTTAGACATCCCCGAGGGGTTCTGGATTGCGAGAGGGCCAGGCTGAGGGACCCCACCAGTGCACGATGGGGGGGGGGGGAAGGGGTAGGGGAGAAGGGAGGATGCAGGAGGTTGGCCAGCTGAGAGGGACCATGGGAGGGTTCCAGGGCATGTGCAGACTATCTCACTCAGTCCTGATCAGCCGGACCCTAGCAGCAAGCTAACCTACCAGTTGAAGCATCTGCCCCCTGGTGGTCAGTGCACATCATAGCAACTGGTCGACTGGTCTGTCTGCCCCCTGGTGGTCGGTGCATGTTATAGCAAGTGGTTGAGCAGGGCTAGCATATCATTAGCATATTGTTTTGATTTGTTGAACGGCCAACTGGTTGACCGGACACATAGCATATCAGGCTTTTATATAGGATTTTACATATGAACTGTAAAACTACTGCTGCCCCACCCTGTATGTATGTAAACTCAACCTCTTTTCTTTGCACATATAAGTAACTTAGTTTTCTCTATCTGATGTATTCAAAAGTGACCTTTTTCAATTTTCCCCAAAACCTGCTTTTCTGACTTCTTTTAGTAGTGTATAGGTAATCCACAGCAGCCATCTCACAGAGAACAACTAGTAAAAATGGGCAAAATAATATTTTAAACTAAACTTAAAGATATCAGAGGACCAAGAAGATAATGAAGAATTACATCAAGATCCAAGGCAGAATGAAACTTAGACCTGAGTTCAGCATTTGGGCTGCTTTTCTTCTAGGAGCATTTGCAGTTCAGGAGGAAGTGGATGAGAACCTGAGAAGCGAAACACTTATAGCCTTGCTGTGTAGTTAGAGGGATAAAAATTGAAGTCCAGAGCTCTCACAGGAAGGGAGGACTTGAGTAACTGACCACACACAGAACTGGGACCTCAAAGACTACATCCTAATTTTAAGGGTGAACAAAAAATAGATGCAGTGTGAATCTTCACAATTCCTAAAACCAGATTAAGGTGAACCTGGATTCCTAGTGTACCTACCCACTACACAGAGCAAATATAATTCTTCTTTCAAATGACCTTTCAAGTTATTTTTACAATTTTTCAAATTTAGTATTAGACAATCTAAAATAAAGCACTTAGGAGACAACATGATCAAAACCCAAGAAAAATGATAGAGAATATGAACATACAGGGCATCCAATTAATGAGGTTTTCAAGCACAAGCTTAAATTATTATGATTGAAAGTTTCAGCAGAGAATTAGACACTATACAGAAGAATTGACGAGTCTCAAACTGAAAAATATATTATTCAAGTTTAAGAACCTATTGGAGGTAATTAGGAAATGAAATGTCAGTGCAAAATAAACTTTTAAAAAGTCAATATGGATACACTTGGTTTCACAGTTCCTATTTTTGAGAAAATGTACTCTGACAAAAATTTGCCTTTCTGTCTCGGACTACTGACAAAAGAGCCCCTGAGGATGAGGCGGGGGAGGGGGGCATATATAGGTATTAATTACATACTATAGAAAAACACCATATGGATGAATTTCTAAAAATCATTTAAATTATTTATACATCATCTACCACTCATTGGATGGTGTAATTAAGCAACCTGAATTCCTTTTTCCTTTATCCTCATATTATGTTCATTTCAATCTCTGTGACTTTTCATTTATGACATTCTGGAGGCAAAGAATGCCTGGCTTACAGATGCTCAACAAGCCCTAAACGTTGGCAAGTACGATGCCAAGCACTGACGATAATGACAAAACAAAACTGCCCTGGACCCCTACCACCTGAAGTGTCTTTTGGTAAAAATGCCACCCTTTCAAGGCTTGGTGCAAGTCACACCTTCTGTATAAAGTTCCCACACCAATCTATCCGCACATTTCTCCTTTTTCTAACTTTGCACTTACAGTCTGTACCATGCCGCACGTTATTTTATACCGTTCTAGAATTATTGCACAAGCCATCTTTTTGTTTTTACCCCAGATGCAGTGTTAATAATTTCCATCACATTTACTACATTTTATCCCATACTATACCCCCTATTCCTCTCCCCATCCTAAGCAATCATTATAATACATCTAATGTTTATCTTTTCTTTGTATGTTTTCTTGCAAAATGAGCGCTATTATCTATGCACATCAATGAAAGTGTGTATAAACATAATTGTTATAGTTCTTTCTTCACTCATCACCATGCTTCTGGGACATATCCATGTTGCTGTGTATATTTATTCCATTGCTTTTATTTGCTGTACCCCATGGTGAACTTCCATCTTCCCCCTTTCCCAAGGATAGCCACCAGGGTGGCCTCAAACTTCAACCACTATCCAACAGTTATTTATGTATGTTACCTTGGCTATAGCTAAACTGTGAACTGCTTATAAAGAAGAGCCATGATTTTCTCCTGTTACACTCCCCTTTTGACAGTAGTTAAGGAATATCTGTTGATTTTCTATTGTGGCCTATGCATGTTATCTACTGTAAGGTGCTGAAGATTAAAGTAAAATTAATTATAGAGTAAGGGGTTACCAATGGATTCTTCCTGGAGTTTAATCTTGCCTTTACCCCTTACTAGCCCTGGGACCTTGAGAAAGTAATACCTACATGCTTTGGGCATGTTCTTTCTTCCTCTACAAAGGAAGAGAATCCAACCTACTTTAATGTACTTTCGTGAGGAATAAATGAATTAATACAAAGCACCTCAGCCCTGGCCCATTTGGCTCAGTGGGTGGAGCACTGACCTGCAGACTTAAGAGTTCTGGGTTCTATTCCAGTCAAGGGCACATGCCGGGTTGCAGGCTGGATCCCCAGAAGGGGGTGTGCAGGAGGCAGCCGATCCATGATCCTCTCTCATCATTGATGTTTCTATCCTCCCTTCCTCTCTGAAATCAATAAAAACTTATTTTAAAAAAAAGCACCTTAGTAAGGCAAATAGCATATAACAGGTGTTTAATATCACGGCTGCTAGGAGTCCTACTTCCTGTCAATTCGAGTGTAAGCACCTTGGGGGCAGGACCATTACGATATTTCTTTACATATACTCATCACCCAGCAGCACTCAGCTTCGTGTGCCAGTCCCTACATTTACATTAATGGATTTCCAGAATTCTTTGGTTAGCATTCCACTAACCTAGATTTTTAAGCGTAAATGCCAGAATATGTTAAAATGCTCTCTTATCCAAGAATGTAGTACATATTACCATCTTTATTGCAAGTGTCATAGTAATCTTTTATTTGTTGTTTATTACATGTTGAAAGGGAAGTTGTATATATTAAGAAATAAAATCACAAGTTAGTCTTTTGTGCACAAGAAGATGGCTGTTTTCATGTTTTCCATTTCTCACTCCAGTGGCTTGAAAATGCAGGTACTCTGTCAGTCATGTTTTGTCTTCCAGATTTTAAAATAAGAAGAATCTGCATCCTGAAACAAAGTGACAGCAACATGAGTCAGTGCCTCCTTGAATTTACTCCAGTTTTTGACAATTCCTTCTGTTTTAAGGAGCTCTATAGTTATGATTCACTGTTGAGAATCCTTATAAAACCTGAGCAAATGCTTAAATTAGAATAAAAATCATAGCTGAAATTCTAGATCTAGAAAATGGACTTAGCATCATTGTCTCCTCTCTATCACTGTAAGCATCTGCTCATGCCATTCTGTAGATGCTGAAATCTGTTATTACTCCTCTGGAGTAGCATACCTACACTGACTTGTCTTAATAATTACAAAGAATCAGAACATTTAGAATAGAAATATTTGACAGATGACTCTTAAAATGTTTTGTGAACTTTTAGTTATATTGCTTAAAATAGAAAACAAAGCAACATATTCACCCCTAGGGATGTAACATTTCATTTGGGAAGATACGCACTTACCACTTCCAAGAACTTGCACTAAGACAAAAAAATAAAACAGAAAATTCAATGCAGCTATTGTTCTTGGTCTCTTAAAATAATAAAAATTCATCAAAGTTCCAGACATACTGTTCCTAGCCTCCAGGACAGAAACAAATTCAAGTACTATTGCCAACTACATTTAATTTGGTATAAAGCTATATTGGCATTCTCTTAACTTAGATACTTAAAAACAAATCAAAATAAGGAGAGGGATATATATATAATAGAAAATAATGTGGAGGAAAGAAGCAGGGAGGAGAGAATTGAGTAAAAAAAAGTGAGAAACAATTTTTTAGTTCCCATGGTTTTGTGTGAAGAATGAGGTATGATATCGCATTAATGGTACTGGGAAATAAAATGATGTTCAGTTTATCATTAAAAAAGTAATAAAGCAATAAGACCATGTAATAAACAATATATTAAAGACAGCAGTAGGAACAGAAAGGCCATCACTGTTAGCAAAGGATAGATGTAATCAAATGCTAGATTTACTGAGCAATGTTTATACTTTACTAGAGGCCCGGTGCACAAAAATTTGTGCATTCAGGGGGGTCCCTGAGCCCAACCTATGCCCTCTCGCAGTCTGGGAACCCTTGGGGGATGTCCAGTTGCCAGCAGGGAGCAGGCCTAAGCTGCAGTCAGACATCCTTAGCTCTGATGAGGAGGCAGGAGAGGCTCCCACCACCACTGCTGTACTGGCAGCTGGCAGCCTGGCTTGTGGCTGAGCAGAGCTCCCCCTGTGGGAGTGCACTGACTACCGGGGGCAGCTCCTGCATTGAGTGTCTGCCCCCTGGTGGTCAGTGTGTGTCATAGTGACCAGTCATTCCCAGTTGTTCTGCTGTTAGGGTCAATTTGCATATTATCCTTTTATTATATAGGATAGTTAGATATTGTGTAAATAAAACAAAATAATATCTGCTAGAGTAGGACTAAAATGCTAGCCCCTGGTCCTTCTTTTCCCTCTGAAACAACTATTTCTATAATGTATTATCTCTCTGGCCTCTTTATTAACTCTTTGATCTTCACTATCTATTAGCTCAGTATCCCTGTATCATCAAAATGAAAGCCTAACAGCTAATCCTTAATAAGTATAACACTCCACATGTGTTTTAAGAGTTTTCCACAAACTAACTCATTCAATCTCCATGACAATCCTAGATGCTATTGTCATCAGTAATCTCTGTTTTGTAGATGGGGATATTGACTTAAAGAGAAGTAACTTGCCCGAGGTCATGGGACTGAATAGCAGGATGCTATCACCTCTAGTAAGAGCCTTTCCCTCTGGATTCTTATCCATCAGTAGGCACAATACCACTCTATCAGCTGTACTTCATAAAACTTAAATGTTATCTTCGATGAAGCTCTACCTTTAGACCCATCCTACAACCTCCAAGCCCCAACATTACCAAAATACTTATAAACCATTGCCAGCAGGGAGCAGGGCCCAAAGAAAACTGGTCCATGGTACAAGTTGGTAGGAAATGTGTAACTCCTCTCCTCAACCCCCTCACCTTCATGATTTTTCAAGCTCTAGAGAAGTTAGTGCAGCATAGAAGTCTTATAGCTTTTAAATCTTTTTAAGCATTTTTTAAGCATTTTTGCTTTTTTTCCCTAGTTCATTTTTACTATCCTGCAAAAAGTTGAAGCAAAATTAATGTCTGACAATTCATGGATTGCTTAAATAGTGTTAGGTTATATAATGATACATATGGTATGAACCCATTTTAGAATTCTTTATATATCAATCCCTACTAACTTCTTTCTTAAAAAAAATAGTATCACTGAAAGACATACTTCAACAATAACCTTTCTTTGTGTAATCATATCTATATTTTTGGCATAACTCCTTACATTTCCTGTGCTGTTTGTACTTTAAACTCTTTTGATAAGTCACAATTTTCTCAGAAGCGGTTCATAATATTCCTCACTTTTCTAAAAGAATGACTGTTGAAAGAATGAGTGATCGGCTTATTTTCTTAGACATGGACATAGGCACAGCTCAGATGTGCAGAGTGCTTCTGGATCAAGTCAAAGGAACCAGCCCTACCCAGCGAGAGTGCATCTGTTTTAACAGCACAGTAACTGGTAAGCCCTGGGCGAGGTTCACGTGGTCCTGGGGAGAAATAAGAAGGGATGCCAGGTGCCAACCCATGGAGGGGACACCAGAGCTGAGACTTATAGGATGAGTAAGAGTTTGTGAGGAGAAAGAGCGCTTGGCACATACACTGGTCAAACAATGAGTGTAGAAGCAAAAACGGCAATCTCTGATGTCATTTCACCTTGTAGAAAACTTTTTTCTCCAAAACCAGTAGTAATTTATAATAAACCAACAGATATGCATAGCGCATAGAATACTGCTAATATCTTTTGTACTGTTATCTTGAGATGAGTGCAGAGTTAGTAAGGAAGGTTTTTTAAGCGCTAGAAAATTTCATACTTTCTTAAAGATTGATATGTATTAAGGAATTTATAGATTGTCCTTACCAGACCCTTCTTAAAGTTCTCAATCCTTTTCTTCCCTAACTTGTTTGTTAGCCAAAAGGCACAGGTTGGCATGTACTGCCAAAAATACGCCATCGACAAATAAGGCTGGTCCGAAATCCAAACTTCCTTCAAGTCATTGGCCATGCAGATTAACATCAGCCGCACGCACCGACTAGTTGCCATCTTGTAGGACTGGTCTGCATCACTTTGTAGAGCCTAAGAAATGTTTTAAAAATTAAGTGAGTGGAGTATTTATCCAAAGTATTTCACAGAACTTTCAAGCTGGAAAGGACCCAGAAGTCATCTAGCTGACTTTTTAATGTGACCTCATGCCTCTTCGGACCCCCATGGATGTTGATAGGTGTCTGTAATATTTCCAGAAGCCTAACAGGAAACACACTTAGCAGATAAGACTGTACAGGCTAACTAAAAGATGAAGGTTTCTGGCTTTTAATTACAATTGTATCATCTTAATGTACTTAATGATAATTATATATCCCTTTAGTAATAAAAACCTTTAAGCAAATTAACACATACATTTAACATATGGGAAATCTATAAAACAGAGTCCATGGGAGTAAAACAGAGCAAAAAGATAAAAGTGGTTTCTTGATAGTGAACTAATCTGCACTGCTCATCTGGTTAACCCACTACCATTCTATCAATAAACAAACTGAGGCCCAGAAAGGTTAGCAAGTCATCCACAGATCATGACAATAACCAAGTCCACATGCCAAGTCCCTTGATACCTATAACTGGGTGATTATTCTATTTTACCTTAGAGCCTCCACACAAAAATGTGAAAATTATTTCTGTTACCATTTACATAGAAGCATATACAGACTTATGTCTCAGTAGAAATAGATCTTAACGACGAAGAAAAATGTCCTGGTCTTTAGAGGGATGTTGGTATTATTGAGTGGCACTGGATTCTTCGTGAGACATGTGCTATTCGTTTGATAAATCACTTTGTGACGTGTAATCCGAGCTGAGGAAAACACAGACCTGGGTGAAGCTAAAATAAAATTACCAAAATGCCACAAGTGTTTTTCTAAGCTCCTTCACTGGGATTCCTCTCTAAAAGCCTAGTCAGGTTAATATACTGAAATTCAGCCACACAGAACCTCTCAGTGTTGCTGTAATTTATGAATTTATAGAAACTGGGTTTTTTAAATCAGATAATAGTGGATCACTTGCCAGTAATATCTCAGCAATTTCTTTAGCCTTTCTTAAAACTTGCTGCTCGAACACTATCAGCTAACCTTAACAATTTTCCTAATACTATGAGTTAAGGTTTATAAGTAAGTCATAAGCAGATCTAACATGAAAACCTGAGGCACAGTGATACAAAACCTACATATGACTATGAAACCATTCAAATTATACCCCAACCAGAAATGTTTACCTGTGTGGTGTCCTTAGTTAGGGAGTTCTTCACAATATTTGATTGCACTGGTCCTGGGAAAATGTTAGAAACTACTATACCTGGGTACATGGCAAGTTCGGTTCGGAGGCCATTAAAAAAACCCTAATATAAAAAAAAGCAAATAAAATAAATATAGACACATCTCGTGAAATGACTTGTCTTTGACTATGAAGGACAATAGCAGCACGTTATAAAATATGATCTGAAATGCCTGAATAAAGCACAGGAAATATGATGGTGCAATCTTATCAGCCATATTTAACCTTAAGACTGGAGACAATCAAGAATAGCATTCTCAGCTCTTTCCGGGTACAAGTGGCTCACCTGTTTGGAAGTGGTGGATCATGCCATCAGTGATTTTAGGGTAGGCAAGCACTGGATAGGTGAAAAACTGCCCCCTGGAGATTCTGATATACCCCACTCCAAAAGGGGGTGCATGTTTTCCACTGAAAATCACTCCAATTTGGTTTCTTTTTATCCCTCAAGGTGGTTTAAGGTGCCCATATTGGGGCAAGAGGGAGTGAGAGGGATTAGTACTTAAACTCTCAAGGAAAAATTCAACTTTTTCTATTTATTACTAGTTTAACAGACAATTAATTTCAGCCAACACCCATCCTTTCTGGGCGGTAAAGACACTCTAGACCAGCGGTTCTCAACGTGTGGGTCGCAGCCCCTTTGGCGGTCGAACGACCCTTTCACAGGGGTCGCCTAAGACCATCCTGCACATCAGATATTTACATTACGATTCATAACAGTAGCAACATTACAGTTATGAAGTAGCAACGAAAATAATTTTATGGTTGGGTCACAACACGAGGAACCGTATTTAAAGGGCCAGAAGGTTGAGAACCACTGCTCTAGACTTAAAGATACTTGCCATTTCTAACCCAAACAGGGAGTCAACACTTTTCCCTAATCTCTTTTCCTAATTTAGGAAATGGTCCAAGACTAGAAGCTGAGTTAACTACTGAAAAGTCTAAACAGCTAACCCAGGGTGCATTTATCGGTGATCCAACAACATTAAATAGTTTTACAAGCCCTTTAGGCTGACCCCTAACAAATAGGGCCTGTGAGGACTCATGCTATCAGAGACATACAGTGTCTAACTCAGATGGACATGAAAAAGGGCTAAGAGAACGAACTCCCAAACCCTTAGCTTTCCGCTCCGCTTTAGCAAAGAGGAGAGAGGACAGACACCATGAGAGCCAACACATCAAACACCAGCACCTCTCCTAGCGTGAAATCACATCTAGCATAGCGTGTGAACTTTTCATTGATGAACCAGTTCACTCTACAGCTTGCTGGGCATTGGGGAAGGAAATGTGCTCTTCAAAGAGCCTTCTGGTTTCAGAGTTTGGCTACAGGTATAAGCAACTAGTCTCACTCTGCCACATTGTATCAGGGCATCAAATCCAGTAACAAAATAGTGAGTCTTGGGAGGCAGGCCAGATACCTCATGTTATCTGGCTGGAAACGTCCTGCATGTCTTATGAGATATTTGGTGCCAAACAGATGGTGTAGCTGCTTTCCCTCATCTACCAGCCCAGCCCGAGACTTGCCCAACTGCTCTGCAGGAAGTGACAGATACCTTCTAGTGCCAGAGATGAGGAAATCATCCGAGCAGCATTCCATTTCACCACTCTCTTCAACTGTCTACTTTTCACAACAGAAAGGACGTCCTAGGGAACTAAAGCTTCAAATTTTCATGAAGCTTATGATCAGTCAGCTGTTCATCTCATTATTCCAACAGTGAAACATTCTTTGTAAACTGACCTATCGATAGCATTAATTATAAACTGTGTGTCTCCTTTAATCATTCTTCTCCTCTTGGCCTTATGATCTAATTTGCTCCATGTTGCAGTTTAATAACATTTCTTCATATCCACTCTTAGCCAACGATAAAAATTCATACGTTTCTAATAGTCGCATCTCATAAGTTAAGCAAACCAAACCAAGCTTTTCTCCTAGCCTCTGCCTTGACTAGATCTTCATCTTCCGATGCACCCAGGGTAAATTGAGTCAAAGCTAAATCCAGCAAGGGATATGAAGGTCAAGGCTAAACATCTAGTGGGTAGTTCCTATTTCTGAGATATATATATATTTAGACCAGGCAAGACAAACCCTACCTAAAGGGGAAAAGGAAAAAAAGTCACAGAAATGGGGAGGGAAACTACATCCTGAAGTATGTAAAGAAGTGAGGGGTAGACCCCAAATTTGCCAAGAAGATATGGCAGAAATGAGGAGAAGGGGAAGGGTGACATGTTGACTAGACTATAATTCTTGAGGGCAGGGACCATATCTCATCTTTATATCCCCAGGATCTGTTGGCAGTGTATGACACAATGTAGGTATTTAATACATGTTTGTTGGATTACAAACAGGCATGTGAGGTTCAAGTCTTATTTAGCGTCTTCTGGGAATGTCATCTATCAAAGGTCTCTGTGGATTTCTCTCTGTCTCTCCACATCACTGCCCAGTTCCAATGACCTCTTACAGTGATGGCCATATCCCCCCATGTACATTTAAGTCAGTTCTACCAAAGTTTGTCTGAGCAGACTTACCCTCAGAGCATGTTTGCTTCCACAATATCCACTGGAAAGAGGTGCAGCCATGATACCCATGAGGCTATTCACAGTTACAATCTTTCCTTGCTTCCTCTCGATCATGTGAGGCAGGACACACTTTGTCAAGGACACCGTTCCTAAGTAGTTAAGTTCTATCAGCTCTTTGTAGACACCCATGCTGGCTTCCACACACAGAGAACGCTGGGATCTCCCACCATTGTTGACCAGAATGTCAATCTAGACAATAAAATTAGAAAAGAGGCTCTTTGGTGATGACCTGTAGATGGACTGATGGAATCCCTAGGTATGGTGACTTATATTGATGACTTGAAGAATCACTGGAACAGACTGGTATATTTCCAGAGTCAGTAATAAAAATATAAAATAAAAATTAGAATTCATCCATGGAATTATATTTCTATTTTTAGGTGACTCTTTATGGAAAGTAGTGTCATAAAAATAAAAGGCACTGAATTTTTAGCTTCTTTTGTTCCACATGAAGGCATTAATACTTGTTAAGGTATGAAAAGCAATAATTTCACAAAGCCAACTACTCAGAGATTAAAAGGCCCAACTCATGGGCCTTGATCTCACTGCATGGACCCATTTGCCTAAAGCCCCTTTAATGAAAGCACCACAAATGGGAATCTCTTTGCAGATACTTCAAAGGAAAACATGTCAATTCAAAACGCTACTTACTTTACCAAACTCCTGCAGAACCGCTTTGGTTGCCACTTCATGTGAACTTATGTCAGCCAGGTCAAAGGGCAAAACAAGTATATCTTTTCCTTTCAAATTGCCATTCTCTAAATAAAGACACTGAAAATTAGTGTGGAAGCCATGCAATCGTTCAATCAAGCTCTTTGCTACTTGCATTAACACCCATCCTACAACCAGATTTGACAACAAACTCGTTTCTGAGTGGCTCTGCGGAAGAGTTTCTCAAGAAGAGACGGGTGGTAATGTGGCAACATCTTATCGGATAAAAGCTGGCTGGGAACACAGGAAATAGAATAGCTGTCCTCAACTTGTATATAAACAGTCTAATGTTGGAACAGACTCTAGAAGAAATCAACAGTACTACATGCTAAAAGAAAACTGGAGGGCCCGGTCCATGTGGCTCGGCAGTTGAGTGTCAACCTAAGGACCAGGAGGTGATGGTTCAATTCCAGGTCAGGGCACATGCCTGGGTTTTGGCTTCGACCTCCAGTAGAGGGTGTGCAGGAGGCAGCCAATCAGTGATTCTCTCTTACCATTGATGTTTCTATCTCTCCCTCTCCCTTCCTTTCTGAAATCAATAAAAATACATTTTAGAAAAATTTTGGGAGCAATTTCTTTAAAGTACAGAGGCACTTTGGTTTTATGACAGGCTCACAAAGTTAGTTGCTCTTTTATACACATTGAAAAACAAAGTTTATGCTTAGGATCAGGAAGAAGCTCAGAGCCCTCTGGTGACATGACACATAAAAGCTTTCTTCCAGAGACTAAGGATCCCCAGGAGGCAAACAAGGAAAAATACATAATCCTGGGATTCCCAACCAGGAAACATGTTGGACTGTATAGCCCTTTCTATTTCTGTTCATTAAAAAATTTTATTTTTCTTGTGAATTCTGACCTTGGAATACAATAAGTAATGCCAGCAAGAAAAAAACAAGCAAGTGGAGAGACACGTAAAGGCTTTTTGGGCAAAGGACTAAATTGTGAAGAAAGAAAAAAGTTTGCACCAGTTGTCTGACAGATAAAAGGAGAACAATCAGCTTCATTCCAACTAAGAAATGCTGCTATGATTCATCTTTGCTAGTACAGGAATTGCATGTCTCAACAGTGGAAGAGCAACTACCATAAGAAATGGCCCAGCCCTGGCAGGTGTTTCCCAGTGGTTAGAGCATTGGCTGCACACCAAAGGGTCACAGGTTCAATTCCTGGTCAAGGACATGTACCTGGGTTGCAGTTTCACTCCTCAGTTCCAGACAGGACGCTTGTGGGAGGCGACCAATCAATGTGCCTCTCACATCTCTCCCCCTCCTACCTTCCCTTTTTTTCTCTCCCCCTCCTTCCCTTCCTTTCACTCTCTCTAAAAATCAGCAGAAAAAATATCCCTGGGTGAGGATTAACAAACAAAACAAACAACAACAATGAAAGCAAAGAAAGAAATGGCCCAGGGCAGAAACACAAGAGGCCTCTGAACTCAGTATCCTGAGAGGACCCTAGTAGCTTTCACAACTGCCTCTCATTTCTGGGTGGTTAGTTCGTCAGCAAAGTGAAAAGAAAGGTTTCTGAAGAATGACAGGTAAATGACCAAAAAAATGGTCCTCTGGAAAATTCAAAATTATCTCAGTTTAGATACTAAGTGTCCATGAGAAATAATAACGTTATTACTTAGGGCTGCTTTCAATGTGAACATAACTATGTCAAAATACGAACAAAAATAAATATTGTTGCCCTATATAACAATATGGAAAATATTGTCTCAAGTTGCATTTTTTTAAACTTCATCCTTTATAACAAAAATGTTATCCCATCCTATATGACTTCCCTATCTGACATTTTAGCAGAATGTGTCAGGATCCTTTCCAGTTAAATTTCTGTGCTTACACACGTGTGTGTCTTATGGAAGAACCAAACTATTCCTTCTTTAAGTAAAAAATATAAGACATTTATGTGATTTCTGAAACTCCATCAACATTTGAGAGAATTGGTGGTCACTCCCTAATGCCAAGAGGCAGTGCAAAAAAAAAGTAGAAAGGCAGCAGAAAAAGGCAAGGGCAGTTAATTAAGGGATGCCAAAAGGATAGGATTTGGGTCAAAACACTTGGAGCATTTGGAACCAGAGTATACTGCCCAGGAAAATCCCCGTCTTATTGCTGAAATTCCCCAAACTATATTTGAGTTTGCATTCTGATTTATTGCTGTTTCAGATTTACTTACCAAGGCATCTCCTTTTCACTCTTTCCAGCTCATGCTCTCTCCTGGCAGAGAGCACCAGAGAAACTCCTAGTTTCGACAACTGGTAAGCCAACTCCTCACCAATGCCACTGGATGCTCCAGTCACCCACACCACCATGTCCGTCAGCTCCCATTCTATTGAGAAAGGAATAAGGGGTGAGGGGAGAAAATAAGCTATGGATTACACCCGTATCCAAGGATTATCTCCCAAAAAAAAGTATTTTAAATAATACCCCTAATTATGAAGAGATAATGTATGGAACTTAAAAACTTTTCTGTTTGTGGCCTTGATATTCTGTTTGTGGCCTTGATATTATGGTGATAGTCTCACAGATGTATACTTATCCCCAAACTCAAGTTGTTTGTATTAACTATGTGCATTTTTTAAAAAAAGTTTTTATTGATTTCGGGGAGAGGGAGTGGCAGAAACATCAATGATGAGAGAGAATCCTGGACTGACTGCCTCCTACACACCCTCTACTGGGATCAAGCCCACAACCTGGGCTTGTGCCCTGACTGGGAATTGAACGTGACCTCCTGGTTCATGGGTCGAGGCTCAACCACTGAGCACACCAACTGGGTGGGCTATATGCACTTTTATATGATTATCATATCTCAATAAAGTGATTTTTAAAAATTTTATTAAATATCCTAAGGAAACAACTCCTACCCAATTTTTTTTAAAAAAGGCATGAATATAAATCATATTGGTAACAGTTATCAATTCTTTATTTTGTGTACTCAGATTCTTGGGTGAGTTTTCCAGACTTGACTTCAAAGTAAGCCTTGTAACTCCATGGTCTGACTTCAAGGCTCTACTCACCTATGCATTTGATGGAGAAGGCTAAATAGAAAGTCTGCCTACACTCACTTTCTCACTTTCCTTCTCCATAAAACGAGGGCTTCAGATAAGATGGTTACTAAAGGTCCTATCCAGTTGTCAATTCTATTATTCTAATTTCTTGCAATGGACATATTGATAATGAATCTGAATATGCTAAGTCCTACTCTACGGTATGGCGAAACCACCCTAGACTTTGAAAATCATATGTTCCCCACCAGTCAATCATATCTGATGCCTGTCAAGTAAAGGTCATTTTGTAAAAATGTTCCCCCAAATGCCTGTGCTTTCATCTTAGGAGAATCCAGTGGTTCACCCACTATGAAATGCAAGACAGCGAGATGCAATGCTGTACTCTGCTTGCCTAATCATGTTCTCATTAAATTAAAAATGTTACAACAATAAAGCAATGATGAGTGATTTATTCTCCTTTTGTCCAACAAAAAAAAAAACTTGTTTGCAATGCAGGAGATGAGCGCCTCCGTCTATCTGAAAGTGTGGAGTCACTGTGATGCAACATTCCTATGAGCCTTATTAATCAAAATGGGTTATTTATTCAAAAAACAGTAAACCAGGAATCACTTAGCAGGTGCATTTCTGGTTTTCTACTAGAAACATTAAAAATCAGGAAACTGGTTTACTATTTTCATCAAGCAATTCCATGGCCTGGTAGGCTGACAGTCTGAGCTCCAGAAACTGCCGGGGTTCAAATCCCAGCTCCTCCACACACAGCAGTGCAACGCTCCTGTGTGAGAACTCGGGACCTTCATTTCCTACAACTGGAAAATGGGATTAATAAAAGAACGCCTCCATAGAACTGCTGAGAGGAATGAGTTAAAACCTGTAGAGTTCTCAGAGCCGTGTGTGACTCATACTCAGTGCTTAATCAAACGTCCATTATAATCGTTGTTAAAAGTTTTTTGAAAAATAGGTATTTTAAAACCAAAACATAAGATAATCACTCAGTAACGTGTGTGTTCCAATTTCTCAGCCAGGGACAATGGGATTGCTAACTGTAACCGCTTACCAATTTGTTCACTGCTTCCATGTGTTTGCATTACCTTATTAAAATCCTCAGAAAACCTTGTGAAGTAAGAATTATCTCAATTTTATAAAAAAGGAAACTGAGGTTTACAGAAATTAAATTACCCCATTGGACTACAAACTCCCTTAAGGCTGAGGCCCTGTCGGCCTTGTTCCTTGCTATGTCCTTAGTGCCTAGCACACTGTAATATAAATAACTGTAGAACATACACCCAAGAGCCCGAGCAGAGCTGGGATATGAGTCCAGGTACATCTAGCTGCGAAGTCCACACTCTGACCACTAGACCATGGTGCCGCATTTTAATATAACCAATGTTTTACAACCTGTTTTTCAGCCATTCAAAAAAAAAAAAAAAAAAAAGGTACCTTGTCCTCAGTAAAGAGGTTTCATGTAAATATCTGAACTGAGGATGGAAACATCCCAAATACCATGTCTAGTCTACAATGCTTTCCCATCATGTGATATGCTTTCCTGAAAAGGCACAAATGAGCCACCTGCTAAAGGACTTTCTCAAGAATATCAAAATGTATATTCAGATGGTCATTTATCCACTCATCAACTACTGATTGTCCCAACGTTCTGCAATTCTCAGACTATAGGGTAAATATAGCTTTTTTATAATAACTATTTACTAATTAGCACAGGACTAACAAAGATTTTATTTTACCCCAATATTCAAATATTATTGAAATCCAATGATGAAATCCAATGATTCACTTTAGTCTACCTGCAGTTCTGGAACCTTCCTGACAAAGAAAATCTTTTTTTTTTTTTTTCTTAGCACCAACTTTTATTTGCCAACTCCACAGAATCTGGCATACACAGCAGTCTCCCTAAAAAGCCTCTGAAAGCAGATTCTCGAATTTGGAAGGAAACCTGCAGTTCACCCCCAATCCCAGTTTGCGAATTCTCTCTTCAAGTTGGCTAGTCTCAACTTCGTTCCCTCACAGGATGAGGAAGCTAGTAACCTCCAAGGCATTTGCTCCTTTTTTGGACCAGTCTAGTCATTCAAGGAGCTCAAGGACTCTAACAGCGATGTGATGATATACCTTTAACTTCTACCGCCAGCACCTGACGCCACGAGACATCGGAAGGAATAACTCAAGCCTGTCTTGCACATGACAATCCCTCATTTCTTTGAAGTCAGCTGTTTCGTCCTCCCTAAGTCCTCTTCTCTCTGCTTCTCTAAGGCTACATAATACATAAACACCTCCGATTTCTGCTACCTCCCCTCAGATGACATGGCATCAGGTTACCTCACTCTTCCGCTCACACCCCTCGGCACAAGCTCTAGTTGGTCCATGGCCCGCCCTACCGAGAGGTGCTAACCAGAGCGGGACACAGGGTTCCCCCCGGGATCTGTATAGTTCAGAGCAGGGTAAGATGACTAAACTGCTTCGGCTGTTCCCCTGAAGACAGGCTGTGCGAGGGCCTGGACAGTGGCTGGAGCAGCCATCGCTGGATCCCCAGTGCCCAGCACAGAGGCTGACAGGATGACAGAAGATATCTGATGTTGTTTGCAGTTTGTTGCTTCAAGACACTAAGTATCTCCCGGGCTTGCCTAATTTTTCTGGCACTCAGTTCACAGTTAACTCGTATTTAGGTTACTGTCAACTAAAACCTGAGTTTTCCCCACATGTGCTGCTGCGGAGACTTTCTCTACTCTGGACTTGTGCCATAGATTTCTCCCTGGACTAAGGTGCAGAATCTAAAATTAGTCACCCTTAAATGCCATCATGAGAGAGAGATGCTTGGAAACGCAGAGAATGTCTCTAAAAGGATACATAACAGGTAGGAAATGGTGGTTGCCTCAGGGAAGCATACTGGCTAGCTGGGGGAGGAGGCTGGGAAAGCAAGAGCTTTACTTTTCACTGTATAATTTTCTATTATGTGAGTATAGTGTTTATTTTTCAAGTAACAAAAACTAACTCTCCAGAGAAGATAAGGAGGATAATATTTTTTCACTTTGGTCTGCCCAGTCTGAGCCGTTTTGGAACCTGAGTCTACCCCATATTCCTTTAACGTTTCTTCAGTATCATCCCTACCCCCAGGAGCCCTGTAAATCGTTTTTTTCCTAATAACTCCCCCATATAATTTGAATACCACGGATATACCACATATCTGTTTACAAACTGTACATAAGGAGTTCTATCAAGGTTATACTCTTCGCTATGAATAGCTAAATTTTAAAATTAAAAGTTAAAAATTAACATTTAACTTTTACATCAGTATTTGCTGGATAACTTTTAATGTAATGTGTTTTCTTAGATAAATGACAATGTATCAACCTACGTGTGCAAATTACATAATTATATAAGAACAATGTAATTAAAATCCTCCAAAATTATTTTTCCAGCAAAAGTAAAACATTGAAAAAAAATAAATTTCTTTAAATGTATGTTTAGTAACATTAACTTTTAACTTTTGCTTGATAGGTGAAAATAACTTTTAACGGGCTGCTAGATATTGTCAACATTTCTCCTTTTCAATGCTTGACATAATGAGCAGTTGAATATTTTTTGTAGAATTAAGTAACAAAATATAAACTGACTTTGCGTACTTCTCAAATCCAAGTTAATTCGAAAGCATTGAGCATCAAACAAACATCCGCAAAGCAGCCAGTAGGCACGCACATTCCATCTGCTGAGGTGGATGGCGCAAACCATCAAGAGAGAGCCTGCCAATCACAGCCATCAATTTGTCATAGTTTTTGCAGCATTGTCCTTGCATATGTGCAGTGTATTTTGCATGAACTCAATAATGTCAATTGCATATGGTTTTACTCCACCCCCCCTCCCAATAAAAAAGAATATGAGAAATGAAATATTACAGAATACGATTTTGTTGGGTAGGGTTTAGCTTTGGAGGGACCCTCTAAGATTTTTTTCGGTCCCCAAGAACCAATTTTCACCCTCACAGAAGCAATGCTGCTTCCCTTCTCTCCTGGCCCCATTCTAATAGCATAGTAGTTCTCACTCCCAAGCAAACCTCCCTAAATGATGAATCTTTTCCTACTGGGAACTTGGTCCAGGGAAACCCCACTTCCCCCAGCCCTTAAGAATCCAAAGCCCAATTTTAGGCAGGTCATCAAATTTCTCTGAATATTAGTCTCCCTACCTGGAAGATAAGATTCGCAATGCCTACTCTGTACGAGTCCTTGTAAAAAATAAAGGTCACATCTGTAAAGGGCCAAGCACACTGCCCTTTGGAGTGTATTTAATAAATGTTAAGCAGGGCACAGATACAGGTGGGACATGCAGAATGCCCCCTTCGTATGCCAATAATGACCTTTCTCCAGGCAAAATACCAATTTAGTTCTTTCCGGCTTTATTCCTTATACTATTCCAGTAAGGAGGTGAACTCCAGGTTATGTGGAGAAAGAAAGGATGTTTTAACTGCTCTCACTAAAAATCAGTAACCTAAGGAGAATATAGAGCCTTTCAAATTCCTTACTGGGCGTATTCCATGGGGATAATCACATGAAAAATAAACGATAGAAAGCAGTGCTGTTGTTTCTGCATCCTGAAAAAGTTTGCCTTGAAGAGTGTTTCCAAACTCTATTTTCAGATTCCCCGATGACCAGGAGGGACGACCCAACCTTATCTGTACATCCTTTCCACCTGGTGTGAAATGCTTTCTCGCTTAACTCCTCTGCCTATATAAGCAGCCCTCACGCTTCCAGGTCAAAGCACAGTTTTAAGGCTTCTCGGACATGTCCTCCATTTGACCCAAATAAAAACTTTTTCCTTAGATTTATAGAGGTCCGGGTGTTCTCTTCGTTGACAATCTCAACTTTTACCACTTCAAAACCCCGGGGGAGTGAAAAGTAGCGGATGAACAACCTGAGCAAGTAGAAATTCGCAGCTCCCGCCCGCAAACGGGATCTCTCTCTCATAAAGCCGGGAGATGCGCCCCACTAGTCCTCAAATACCCCCGGGAGCCCGCTCACAGCTGAGGGTGCGGAGGGGCCGCCCAGTCGACCCGGAGAGAAAACGACGGGCAGAAGCGCCTCTTCCTTCCCCACCCGCAGCCGCAGGAAAAGGCTGAGCCTTGCGACGCGGAAGCTCCACTCCACCGAGAGGGACCGCGCAATCTCGGCTGCACGGGGCCGGCCTCGCACTGCCCGGGGGCGGCCGCGGGCCCTCACCTGGACGTCGGCCCTGCCACTCGGCCCACAGCAGGGTCAGGTCGCCATCCGCCCGCAGGAAGCGCAGCAGCTGCACCACCAGCGCGAGCAGCGCGCACAGCGCCAGCAGCCAGAGCAACAAGTCCCAGCTCATCGCGGCGCGCGCCCCGCTCCGCGGGAGAAGACGGACCGCACCCTAGCGGCGCCGCAGCTCCGGGATCCGTGCGGCCGCCTCCCGCTCCGCCCTCGGGTAGCGCCGCCGGGCCCCGCCCAGCCCGCCCCGCCCCCGGGAGGCCCCCTCCCCCTGCGCGCGCGGGCGTGGGGTGTACCCGCGCGTCGGGCCGACAGTCGCCGGCCCAGCCTTTGCTGCGCGAGGGCTGCCTGCGCGTGCGTCCAGTAAAGGGTAGCGGTAGAAGCCAAAGGCTTGGACTTGTAATGTCAAAACCGATTCTGCAGCAGTTGTTTTGAGGTTGATTTTCAGGGCTCTGGTTGTGTCAACAGGAAGACCACAAATATTTCGGCCTGAGGACGCAGCCTCCTCCTTTTTCTTCAATTAAATGAATCGACCCAAACCAACCCCCATCGAATTAACACAGCCTCTGAGTTAAATTGGTCCCGTGTCAACTTAAATTTGGAAATCCGTTGCAAATGACATTTGCCTCATTGCTGGACCAGAAAGTGCAACTTCAGCCATGACTGGCCGTGAGCAGTAGCGCCAGGAGCTTGGATTGGGAAGCTGAGCCAAACGCAGTTGAAGTTTGTAACTGCGCAAAGCTGATTAAATCGTGTAGTCGTCAGTGCGCACAAAGAATATGGAAGATGACTTAAATGAAAACGTGCCCGTGGTGTGGCTCATATACACTAATTAATTCTTTTGTAATTATTACTATTCACTAAGTATCAGTATTACTTATTGTTTCAATTATTATAATTTCTTAGACTTCAACCTGAAAGTCAGGGACTTTGTTTACAAACTTGTATATTCTAAACCCATAAAGTTCCCCTCACACGTGAGAGCGATAAGAATGTTTAAATTGTGATGAATCAGAAATTGTTATATGGTTTTGGATTCCTTGAGGCAGCTGTGAGCTAGCGAAATTTCCATCTCAACGGATTGTTTACCCCAATAATATTGCTAAGAGTTGCCCTCATTGGTTTGTCACTTTTGCAATAGGGGTTTATATTCCTTTATGACTTTTAAAATAAGATGCTTAAAAATACCACACTGAGTCTCACTATAGTAAAAAAAAACTCTGTGTTCTCTGAGCCTATTTACCTTTTTGTAAAATAGAAGGGTTTAGTTAGGTTTAGTGTTCCAAGCCAGACCACAACTATGAATGGGTAACTGGATTCCTATCACAAACTCCAGCTGTTGGGAGGGTGAAAGGGGAACACAGCTGCACATTGCAATTAGGGCAGGGGGAGACGGAACAGCAAGTTCAGGACAGAGAAAAACTCACCAAAAGAATATGATCTCTAATCTGTCCAGCCCTAAATATCAAGAAGTCTATGTGAGCTCTGAATGTCTAAGTCTCAAAAATGTGTCTTTGCAGCCTAGCTAATTTGGCTCAGTGGAGAGAGCACTGGACACAGACTGAAGGGTCCTGGGTTTGATTCCCTTCAAGGGCTGGATCCCCAGCTCTGGATGTAAGAGGCAACCAATCCATGTGCCTCTCTCACATTGATGTTTCTCTGTCTCTCCCCCTCCCTTCCATTCTCTCTAAAAATCAATGGAAAACATCCTTGGGTAATGATTAACAAAAAAAATATGCCTTTTCTTTTTAATCTGATAATTTGTCCAGTATAAATGTCTCATTCATTCCAGTATATGTACTTATTGTAAACTCATATACATAATTTTATGTACGGGAATTTATAAGCTGTGATGATTAATTTTATGTGTTGACTTGGCTGGGCCATGGTGTCCAGTTTTTGGTCAAACACTTGTCTAGTTGTTATGAAGGTATTTTGTAGATGTGATTAACATATAAATTAGTAGACTTTGAAAAAAGCAAATTGGCCTCCAAAAGGTGGATATCTCTCATCCAATCAGTTGAAGGACTTAAGAAAAAAAAAGTCCAAGAAGATGAAGTTCTGACTTCAAACCACCTTTGACCTTGAGCTGCGATATCAAACTCTCCCTTCAGTCTCAGTCTGCTGGCAAATTTCAGACTTGATGGCCCCCACAATCAGGTGAGCCAATTCCTTAAAGTAAATCTTTCTGTACATGTATGTATATGTGTGTGTATATGTATTTCTTGTTGGTTCTTTTTCTGTGGAGAACCCTGACTAATACACAAACTATAATAAAACCAGACAGTCATGTCACCTCAACAGCAGTTCATGCATTGGAAAATGAAAACAACAAATTAATATACAAATTTCAATATGAGAAATTTTAATTTCCCTGAATAGAGGCATAATTCATTTTGGAGTTCAACTATGTTTACTACACTTGATCTTAGCCAAAAGGCTGAGAAGAGATTCAACTATGTTTAAAGAATCTGTTATTCTCATCAGAAAAACAACTATTGTAACTAATATATTTGCAGTGCAAAATTGTCCATTTTCTTCACCAGTGAGAAAAACCCAGCCTCTGAATCTACTGCCTCTGGGGAAGATTTTCATAAATAGTAGCCATTAGAATTTCCTCTTCCCATTTGGCACAGAATTTGTCACAAAACTTGGAGCCAAAGTGCTCCATGCAAACATAGGACAGATAAATAAATGAGTGAGTCTCCTTAGGCCAGTGAGGCAGTGGAACTCCAGTCTTTCCTTAATCAGTCCATTCATGAGCTGACTGAATTTTAACCATTTATATATGAAATTTCAATAATTAAAAAAAAAATCGATTCAAACATAAGCCACATTATTTCTTCTAAGAACAGGGGAACGTAAGCAACTGCCAGGAGACAAGGAGAGAATCACTGCAGCTTAGTTCCCCTTGTCTATTTCCTTTGGGAGCAGTATTGGCTGCTCCTTCTCCTCAAGTCTTGCTTTTTGTTTGTTTGTTTTGCTTCTGTGTTTTTTTGGTGTGTTTTTTAAATATTTTATTTCAGAGTAGAAGGCAGAGGGATCGAGCGATAAAAACATCAATGATGAGAAAGAATCATTGATCAGCTGCTTTCTGCACATCCCACACTGGGGATCAAGCCTGCAACCCAGGCATGTGCCCTGACCCGGAATCTAACTGTGACTTCCTGGTTCATATGTCGATGCTCAACCACTGAGTGATGCCAGTGAATAAGTCTTGTTGTTGGTTTTTTTTCATGAGGCCAGAACACTGATGTGGTCATCATGCAAGTCACCACAAGCCAAGGCAGTGGTCCGTGAGTTAGGACAGGGTCCTTTCACAATTAGGGAAGAAAGATTGAAATCATATGCTCTATTTCAGCACCCTACATGATTCTGACAACACACAAATTTATTCGCAGTGGAAGTATCTGTTTTAGCAAACTACATCTTAATTTGGGCTAAATCCTCCCCTATCCAAGCCATGTTTCACATCTTAACAGTAAACAGCACTATAAAAACAGAATGAAATCAAAACACCATGGTCTAATTACACAAAATGTTAAGAGGCTATTCTTGATTAATTTCCACTAGAAAGAGCTTCAAAAGATTTAATTGCTCCCTACTTACTACCTGCATGTATTGAACAGGCAACAGCGGCAAATTTCTTACTTGTTTTTTTAAATTTATCTTTATTGTTGAAAGTATTACAGATGTCCCCTTTTCGTCCCATTCTCCCTCCACCTGCAACCCCACCCCCAGGTCTTCACAAAACTATTGTCTGTGTCCATGGTTTATGCATATCCTAATATATAAAAACCCAGGGTCTGTACCATCCAAAATGACCAAAAGCTCCACTGACTGCTGCCACTGCGGGTGCCCCGACCCAGCACTGACTGCCATGGAGGCTGCAGATCAGGCCCAAAGAGCGGCCTGGAGAGAGAAGCAGTGCTGATCCATAGCCTCCGTGGCAGCTGTTGATCAGCACTTGCTTCTCTCTTTCACTTCTGGCCTGGCCAGCAGCTGCACCTCCCTTTCTCTCAGACCTCCGCTGGGGCTGCTGATCAGCCCCGCCTCTCTGATCGGGCCTGCTGATAGGCGTGGAGATGCTGACTGGCATAGAAACTGACCAACCAGAACCAAATCTAGGTGAAATGCAAGGAGCCAATGGCTGCCTAGGAAGTGGAGCTTTTGACACTGACTGGCATAGAAACCAACCAATCAGAACCAAATCTGGGTGAACTGAGAAGGCAGAACCTAAGGTGGGGGCTGAGGAGGAGTTTTCAGGGCAACAGCTATTTTGTGTAAGGTGTAAGAAAGTGGTTCAATTTTTTAATGACCAGTTTGGTAGTATAGTGCATATGGCTGGCTATCAGTCCATATATAGGGATTATGTATTTTTGTCTGCTAAGAGCAACTCCTCCTGATGAAAAAAGCTTTTCCACCCCATTTAAATAATCCTATCCTATATAATCTATCTATACTACTAAAAGAGTAATATGCTAATTAGACCAGCTTGAGGGGCCATCTTCCAGACATCCAACTTCCTTCTGGACAAAGCCATGGTGGTGGGGGCTGAGGCAGAGGCCATTAGGGGCGGTCAGGCCGGCATGGGAGGGCAGTTGGGGGCGAGATCAGAAAGGCAGGGAGGATAGCTGGGGACAACCAGCCTGGCAGGCAGGTGAGCAGTTAGGAGCTAGCGATCCCAGATTAGGCCTAAACCGGTGGTCGGACATCCCTCAAGGGATCCCTGATTGGAGAGGGTGCAGGCTGAGCTGAGGGACTCCCCCCACCCCATGCACAAATTTCATGCACCAGATCACTAGTATGCATATATGTTCTTAGGTTATGCTCTTCCTGACCCCTCCCCCCCTTCTGAGATTCATCAGTCTGTTCCTCTCTTCCATGTCTCTGGATCTATTTTTTTAAATAAATCTTTATTGCTCAGATTATTACAGTTGTTCCTCTTTTTCCTCCCATAGCTCCCTCCACCTAGTTCCCATCCCACCCCCCCACACAAACACTGTCCTTGTCCATAGGTGTATGATTTTTGTCCAGTCTCTTCCCTCACCCCCACACCACCTTCCCCCCAAGAATTGTCAGTCCATTCCCTTTCTATGCCCCTGATTCTATTCACCAGTTTATTCTGTTCATCAGATTTTTTTATTCACTTGATTTTTAGATTCACTTGTTGATAGATATGTATTTGTTGTCACTTTGTTGTTCATAATTATCTTTACCTTTTTCTTCTTCTTCCTCTTCTTAAAGAATACCCTTCAGCATTTCATGAAATACTGGTTTGGCAGTGATGAACTCCTTTAGCTTTTTCTTATCTGTGAAGCTTTTTATCTGACCTTCGATTCTAAATTGTAGCTTTGCTGGGTAGAGTAATCTTGGTTGTAAGTTCTTGCTATTCACACTTTAAATATTTCTTGCCACTCCCTTCTGGCCTGCATAATTTCTGTTGAGAAATCAGCTGACAGTCATATGGGTACTCCCTTGTAGGTAACTAACTGTTTTTCTCTTGCTGCTTTTAATATTCTCTCTTTGTCTTTTGCCCTTGGCATTTTTTTTT
>PVJC01000865.1:83457-108371 GCA_004026665.1 Murina feae | reverse complement strand
CCTGCCTTGCCCCTTGCCCTGCCTCACCCCTTGCCCATCTCTGCCGGCCACTCATTTCCTTTCTAATTAATCACTGATGGTCTCCAGCCGCGTCCTTCCCTCCCCAACTCATTTGCCTGGAGAAATGAGTTCCTTTGTTGAGGAAAAACAAATGCTTCCCAACTCCATTTCCTCTCTTCCCTCCCCAGGCCATAGAGACATGGGGGGCAGGTGCTTCTCTGGGACCCAGAGGAGAAGGCCCTCCTGCAGGGAGAGCAGCCTCCGTTTCCCCATGTGAATCAGAAGAGCAAGTCCCACTGGGCCCTGAGGAGGAACCAGCTGTGAGGCCCTGGTGGGGGGGGCGGGGGAGGAGGGGGCGGTGCAGCCCAGGCCTTCTGCGCACCCTGCCCCCCTGGACTGCAGCGGCTGCGAGGATGCGGGCTGCGTAGTTTTGTAAAGCTAATGAGCTTTGGGTCCCCAAAAGGAGAACAGAACTTGTCAGCTGGCCTCTCACAAACAGATAGCGAAACCCCATGGTGCAGGACATGACTCATTATGTCCTAGGAGGAGACTGCGCTGGAGCCGGTGGAGGGGGGAAGGGCTGTGAGAGGAGGGGGGCTCCGCTACGGAGGGGCTCCTGGGACTCTGGCACTGCCCAAACAACGGCAGGAGAGCCAGGTTTGCTCCCACCTTCCCCTCTTTCCAGACCCACAGGACAGATGATGACCTTCTAAGGCAGTGGTTCTCAACCTTCTGGCCCTTTAATAAAGCTCCTCATGTGGTGACCCAACCATAAAATTATTTTCGTTGCTACTTCATACCTGTAATGTTGCTACTGTTATGAATCGTCTTAGGCGACCCCTGAGAAAGGGTCGTTTGACCCCCAAAGGGGTCTCGACCCACAGGTTGAGAACCACTGTCCAATGGGCACCAGGTTGGGAAAGTTCCTAGACTCGGCTGGACGCTACCCAGTAACCTATTGACAAGGCCTGATGTCCCACAGACCCGGGTTCAAACCCATGCCAGCTGGTCCATCATGGGCAAGGGCAATGTCTCTGAGCCTGTTTTTACATCTGAAGAATGGGCTAATAGTAGCCCCTGCCTCTCCGCTGTTAGAGGAATAACAAAGATCCTGTAGATAGAACACATAGCAAGTGCTCCTCGAATACTAGTTATTATTTATTATGGTTATTACCAGGGTCTCCTGCTTCAGAACTGGGATGTTAGCAATTGAGAGAGGCAGCATTGCAGGGGCAGCCTTGAGTCGACTCAATTTACTTTTCAAAACTAAAGTATGTGCAAACTTCCATTCTGTTATTGCTGGTGAGTGTGGCATTGATATCCCTCCTGACTGACGGAGACCCAGCATGGACCCAGCACCAGGGCTGAGGGCTCAGCCAGGGTCCCCGGCCACCAGAGACCTGGGGGCTGAGAGCCACAGCTGCAGAGAGGAAACGCATCTGTCACTCCTAGAAATCCTATGGTCTCATCAGCAGTGTGTGTTGTATGGCCGTCCCAGCGGGGCCTGTGATGGAGCAAGCTGCTCCGATAGAGACTCTAGTCCCGAGCTGGGAGTCCTGCTCTGAGCCCGAGGTGCACCCACTTCCCACTCACCACCCAGGATTGAGTCTCTGGGAGCACCCTGGGCCCTTAGTGCCTCAGAGCCCTCAGAAGCTCTAAGGGAAACATGCTGAGGGCAGGAAAGAGCTCCCGGAGCTGCTTGGGGTCGGGGGTTCTATGGTGGGACCAGCATGCTCCCTGCTCTGCTCTGCTTCCTGTTACCCTGACTCTGGAAGGAAGGATTGGACCAAAGCCCCCCTGTGATGTAAGATCCCTTTCAGTTGAAATAGCTGAGAAGCCAGAGCAGCCAAGGCTGAGAGGGGAGGGGCGGTGGGTTGAGGCCGGGGCTGCTGGCCTGACCTAACGGGGCTCGGCTTTCCTGTCTGTGAAATGGAGCTGCTCCCTTCCTTCTTCAGGTGTGGCCCGGGGTAGGGATGCACGGGAATTTCCAGCTCTGGCTTCTGTGCACTAGGTGACCTTGGGGTGCTGACAGGTAAGACCCTGGCCGGGCTGGGATCTCTCTGGGAGGAAGCCTGGTGGACACACCCTGGGGGGACGGGCAGCACAGGACTGAAAAGGAAGGGGTGGGTGGAGTGACTGGCTCCATGAAGCAACCTGATGAATAACCGAAGTTGGTATTTATGTAGCACCTAATAGTTCCCAAGACACAGCAACACCTAGTAGCTCATCAAAGCAGCCCAGTCACCTCCTGGGCTCGGAGCGACCCTGTGCACAGATGAGAACCCTGATGTCTGAAGGTGTTAGGTGCTCTCCCTAGAAGAGGGACCTTCTTGGATTTGCCACTTGCCAGAGGTCTAGCTCAGAGATACCTCGGGTGACTATGACAGCAGGGCGCCACCCGGCAGGATGTTCACTGTGTGAGGCCACCCAGCAGGAGGTGACGCTGGGCTGGGCCTGGGACCTAGCCTCGCTCTCTCACCAAGCCACACCCTGCAGCGTGGCCCAGCACAAAGGTGCCAGCCGGAGGCGCCATGAATGGGCTGCTCTCAGCCTCAGTTTCCTGAAATGAAACACAAGGATGGCCCTCCCTCTTCTAAGTTTCCCTTCTCTCATGGGGGTAGAGCCAGTGAGTAACTGAGAAAATGAAGACACTACAAGTGCTTGGAGCTCCTTGAAGATGAGCTTTGACAAAGGAGGTGATTAAAGGCGACACTTTCCCTGACTCTGATAGTGATCGTGGATGGGCCACACGTCGGGGCTGGGCATGTGCGTGACAGCTGCTGGGCTGTGGACGCTGGCTTCTCCATTCATGACTGCTGCTGGACGGGGGCCGCGACTTGTGTCCCCCCAGCATTTCCCGCAGTGACTTGCACGTTGCAGGAGACCCATACGTGTCTATTGTCACTGAATCGGGTTGTCTGTTTCCCTCATCACTTCTCCACTCTGCTCCCTCTACAAAAATGCAGTAACCCAGTTCCCACACCCAAAATCGAGCTGGGAGTCCAGATATCTGGGTTCAAAGCCTGACTCTGACCAATAGCTGAGACCTCTGACCTCTGACTTCTGCCCCCGCCAGACCTCAGTTTCCCCAACATATAAAGGGAGAAGTTGGGTGAGATGGCCAGCGGAGCTCCCCCCTTCCCAGTGCAGTGTGGAGCTGTGGGAGCCTCATCGCGTACATGCGCCTACACGCTGCCCCTTTGTCTCTGAAGGCAGCTGAGATAAAACAGAGCCTAATCTGCACCAGGGAGACGGGGCCTCTGCCCGAGGGGCCTCGGGCACAAATTGAGCCGTCGCATTGCATTACTTCCACCCAGCTGGGCCCTACCATCTCACCTCCGTCCCCTGGCGAACAGGGACAACAATGGGCAGACAGCTCAGTGGGGCAGGGGGCCCACGCAGTCACCAGGCCCCCTGACTCCACCATCAAAGGCGACAGGCAATGCGAGGAGGTCCAGGCTGGGAGGATTTTTAATGACCCCAAATCCTGGCAACTCATTACGTCTCTGATAAGGCGATGGAAGCTGTCACTACGAGATGCAGCCAAGGAGGCTCCCTAGAGAAATTTTGCCGCCTTCTCGCTAATCTTCTTATAAACATTGCTATTTATTTTTTCTTATTTTATCTGACATGTGTCAAGCAGCCCCTGCTAAGCCTGTGACATCTCCAGGGAGATTGGAGGAGGCTGGAGGATGGCCTGTCGCTCCTACAGCCCTGTCCCCCCCCCCCCCACAGCCTCGCCCCTTGGGCTGTGTTCCGGCTGGCCAAGCTTCTGCCCCAGGCTGGCAGCTCTGCCGTGGCCACAGGAGCTGGGTCTTGGGCCAGGAGACGCTGGCCATCTGGGAGCTGGTTGTCAGAGTTAAGAAATCTTGGGCTATGTCTACTGGGGCTGGTTCCAAGGAGGAGTAGGAGGAGGGCTGCGTGCCACAACGGGCATCTGGGAGTAGATGGTTGTGCTGGAAGCCCCCAGGCTTGCTCTGTATGTATTTGGTTAACACGCAAGCTAACAATCACCACAGCGGCCACCGACTGTAGCGCTGTACCAGGCACGGCGCTCAGCCCCTTCACTCACTCGCCCTCATTCACTCCCACAGAGCACCGAGAGGCTGGGACTGACATCAGTCCCAATTTTAGGCGAGGAGGCTGAGGCCCAGGGGGTTAGCCACTTGGCCAACATGGCCCAGGCAGGCAGAGGCAGACAGGGGATTTGAACCCTGCTGTTCAGGTGCTGAGCTAATGCATAGCCCTCCACACTTCCCATGGCAGCTTCCTTTGAATGGTCCTGGAATCCTGGGAGAGGGGCACAGCCAGGAATCTTCCCCCCACTTTTCAAATGGAGAAACAGGCTCAGAGATAATGCATGACTTGCCCAGGGCCACATCATCAGGATTGGAACCCAGGTCTCCTGGCTTCCAGGTCAGAGATCTTTCTGAAGGCCTCAGGACAGGTCTCAGGCAGCTTCTTGCGGGCTTTGACCTGTGTTAGGGGGCGCTGAGATTGGAGGGGGCGCCCTCTGGCTCTCTGTTACAAGGACTGGGCAATGCTGAGAGTGTGGGCAGAAGGTCCCAGCTTCCACAGGCCACAGAGAAGAGCCCAGTTCCTGGGAGTCGTTTGTGATCAACCTCATGGGTCGCTCACAGTGCATTGCTGTCAGCAAAGCAGGCTGTACAAGAGTGTGAGCCCTCGCTGGTGTGGCTCAGTGGATAGAGTGTCGGTCCTTGGACTGAAGGCTTCTCAGGTTTTATTCCAGTCAAGGGCATGTAACTGGGCTGCAAGCTCGATCCCCGGCCCAGGTCGGAGCATGTGCGGGAGGCAACCAAGCAACTAATCGATGTGCCTTCCTCACATCGATGTTTTTCTCTCTTGGTGTCTCTCCCCCTCCCTTCCACTCTCTCTAAAAATCAATAGAAAAATATCCTCAGGTGAAGATTAACAAACAAACAAAAGGAATTCAGACAGCACACTCCCATTTAGTGACTACATAGCTCTCTCTCTCTCTCTCTCTCTCTCTCTCTCTCTCTATATATATATATATATATATATATATATATATATATATATATCTCAACTATATATATCAGAGGGAGTAAAAGGTTGAATTTGTGGCTTTTGAAATAGCTTACATTAAGGCTAACAAGTTAACATTCTACATTTTGGGGGATCCTGAATCCAAACCAAGGCACATGTTTTTTAAGAAATCACTTCACTTTTAAATAATTTTCAGTTTACAGAAGAGTTCCAAGATAGCACAGAAGGTATCACAGACCCCTCACCCCGCCTCCTTTATGCTAACAATGTTAGTGTCTTGCTTAACTTTGAATCGCACCGGTGGTTCTATACGTGAGAAACGGCGGGTTTTCATCATTTCCCATCAGGGGTGCATGACGTCCACAGGTCTTCTCCCTGCTGCTGTTCACCTCGATCACAGGTGAAGGTGCTGCTGCCTGGTCTCCCGCTACACGGTTACTATTTCCCTCCTCTCCATATTCTATTCTTAGAAGCAAGTCGTCAAGGCCAGCCTGCTCTCAGGAAGAGAGGAGTGAAGCTCCACCTCCCGGACGTCAGTGAATGTGTGGACATATGTGAAAACCTCCAGAGTAATTAATGAGTCTGGGGAGGAAGATACTTTGAGGCCATGCAGATGTCCTGTTTCTCCTTACAGTTTCGGCCACTGATTTTAGCATCTGTGGGTGGATCCTGTCTGCAACAATTTCTAACTTGTTATTCTAATGGCGATTTCCTACTTCTCTTATCCCTTCTCCTTCATTCGTTGGAATTCAATATTCTTATTGACTGTGTCACTCAAATTGTTACAACTTTGGCCATTGGATGCTCCTACGGATGAATCAACCTCTTTTCTCTTGACATCGTTTCATCATTTTTTTTGGACATAAACCCACCGTGTGGTTTTGTTGTTTCCCGATTTGCACACTCCTTTGCTTTCTGGCACCACAAAATCTTCAGGGTCATCTTGTATTTTCTTTGCCCAGTCATACAATCAAGCCATTTCTCCATGGATCTTGGTCCCCTTTATTGGAAAATGGCATTTAAAAACCAAGACCTGGATGCTGGGAAGACACACATTTTTAAAGTCAATTTTTCATACAGATAGAGCATATGAAACTTGATATCTGGACGTGAATTGGCATCTGGCGTAACCAGGGGTCCTGGTACCTTTGCTACTGTATATGTTTATATAACTCATGGCTCATGTGCCCCTCCATGTCTCACTCCAGCCTCACCTGGAGAATGACATTGAAGATCGTTGTGAAGGTGAAGGCTGTTGCTCTGGGTTCAGATCCATGGTTCTGGGATTATAGTACCTGGCAGCCTGCTCTCCAGCCAGCCTCCCAACATCCACTTTTCATCTGCATGGTCTGGATGTACAAGTCAAAGAGTTTGACACGTCTTCAAAATGTCGATGAACCATCGGGGAAATATTAACTTGTGGCTTAATGATACTTCTCATGTTTTACTCAATTATAAATGTAATATTCCTGGCATTTCCTCTCATTCTTTTGAGCCTTTGGGACTCTAGAGTCTGGAAACAGATTCTCAGAAACAAGGGTATAATTGCAAAGAACCTAAGGTGAGCAAGGTGCCTCACCTCTCTGGGTAGCTTCCTATGCGTATAATGGGAACAAGGAAAACAAGTGAGAGAACAATGAGAAATGTAATGATAATCATTGTTCTTTTTACACATCGTGAAGAGTCCAGGTTTATCCTGCTCTAGATGGTCCTTTGTTCAAGAGTGGCGCCATCACCTGATGAATAACCAAAGATCTCTCTTTCCTCCCAAAGAGATCCCAGCCTGGCCAGGGTCTTACCTGTCAGCACCCCAAGGTCACCTAGTGCACAGAAGCCAGGGCTGGAGCTCAGGCGCCATCCCTTTCATTGGGAAGGGTGCTCTTGGGCAAGTGGGCCCACCTCTCTGGCCTCGGTTATTTTATCTGTAAAGTGGGGTACTGGTTCCTACCCCAGGGGGTTGTCATGAGGTCAAATAAGAGCACCAGAGTCATGTGTTTAGCACAGTTCAGTGACCATTAGTAATAATATAACAGCCATACTTAACAATAATGGGATCAGGGCATATACCGATGATCAATCAGTGGGAATGTCGTCGGGATCATATTGCATGAGTTTAAGATCAAAATGGGAGCATTTGAAGTTGTGAGTGTCATGGATTTTAGCCATTCTATTGGTCATGAAGTGGTACCTCCCTGTTGTTTTAATTTGAGTTCTATCATGACACATGATGCTGGACATCTCTTCAAATGCTTATTTGCCATCTGTGTATCTTATTCAGTGAGTTGTCTAGTCAGGTCTTTTCCCCCCTTTCTAATAAAGTTGTTTGTTTTCTTATTGTTGACTTTTAAGAGTTATTGTATATTTTGGATAATGACCTTTATCAGATATGTCTTCTGCAAATATTTTTCCTGGTCTGTGATTTTTATTCTCATTCTCTTGACAATGTCTTTCACAGAGCAGAACTTTTTAATTTTAATGAAGTCCAGCTTATCAATTATTTCTTTCATGGATCATACCTTTGGTGTTGTATCTAAAAAGTCACCGCCATACCCAAGGTCATCCAGGTTTTCTCCTATGTTTCCCTATGGGAGTGTGATAGTTCTGCCTTTTACATGTAGGTCTCTGATCCATTTTGAGTTCATTCTTGTGAAGGGCATGAGGTCTGTGTCTAATTCATGTTTTGACATGTGAATGATCTTTTGTTCTGGGACCGTTTGTAAAAAAAAAAAAGACCATCTTTGCTCCATTCATTCATATTTTTATCTTGAGTTTTTCAAAGGACAGAGTCCCCCACATGCCCCAAACACCCCCTTATCCATTGTACTGTCCAAGTAAATAAGGCCATTTGGAGAGAAACCTTGGGCTTGATTGCCAGGGCCCTGACTGGGAGGACACTTCACCCAGGTGTCTACCCAAGGTCAAGGACCAGGGTACCTGCTGGACCAGGTGACTGGGGTTGGAGGCACATGTTCTCAGTGCCAGACCCAGAGGGGTCACGACTCTCTAGGTTGGAGGGAGGGGTCTTGTGTTGGGTGAGGCTGCCCACAGAGCTGCCATCCTACTCTCATTCTACAGGCATGAGGCCCAGGAAGGAAGTTCAGCAGGATGACCAGAGCCACTTGCCAGCTAAGAGCATGTCACTGAGCCTCAGTTACGTTACCTATGACATGGGACTCATTATACTCTCCTCCTTGGGCTGCTGTGAGCTGTCCATGAGATAATGGAGGTAGAGTGTCCAGATGTCGCTCAGAATTACTATTCCCATAAGAGGCAGCGCTGTGGTGAGAACCAGGCTCCGACACACACTCCTAGAACAGAGCTCCGAGGTGGGCTCCCGGGCCCGCCCCAGGAGACACGCAGCTGATGGGAGTGTGTGTGCTCGTCTTTCTGGAGAGCTGACAGCTGGCGGTCGGGTCTGGGAAAGCCCACGCCTGCAGTTCCAGTGTCTCGTCAGTCATGTTTTTCTGCACTGTTCTCTCACTTGGGCAAGAGCCAAGCCCAGAGATGGCCGGGGACCAGGCCAAGGTCACACATGGGGCGCCTAGGTCCCAGCTGGTCACTCCCCAGAGGAGCCACCCTTCTGCTAAGGAAAGGCTCATGGCTGCTGCTCTGTAACCACTGATCACACTGTGCACTTGTCCATCCAGGTTGGACACAGTGTCCCCGGGGCATGAAATTCATTTCCTTTACGTCCTGGTGGAGGATTGACTGCTCGGCTGATAACCAGCACATCACAGAGGTTATAAAAGCAAGTGCAGCCATGGCCGTGTCGAAGGTGCAGTGCACACTCATGCACACTCGTGGTTCACACGCCCGCATAGTCTTAGCCTCACACACATGCACAAGCTCACACATACAATCTCACTAATTCACATTCGCTGTAGTCTCTCTCACTCACACATCTTCCTACTCATTCACACTCGCAGTCTTGCACACATATACTTGCATTTGCTCTTGCTCACGCATTCAGTTTTACACTTATACACACTCACGCATCTTTACACGTACACAAAGCACACACAGACTCACACACTTTTGCACTCACACACTCCTGTGGCTCTTGGGCTCCCAGTTTCACAACATTAGTGATCGCTGTGCCAAGCACGGGAAGGTCCAAGCAGTAGCTACTTCCTATTCCCCTCCCTGAATCTCATCATTTGCCCGAATTCTTCCAAGCCCAGCTCCAGACTAACCTCCTGCAGGAAGGCTTTCTGACTTCACTCGCTCTGTCCAGGCTGCTGGGATCGTCCAGCAACCAATGTTTGCTGAGCACCTACCATGTGCTAGGCATGGTGGGTCCCATGGCCTCCTCCTGGATGGAGAGAGCCCTTGAGGGCAGGGTGGGTGTCACGCCATCTGTGCCCCAGCACTTAGAAGGGGCAGGGCACAGGGTGCCTATTCACAGCCCTGGGTAGAGCACACACCTTCTCCAGGCTCCTGTGGGTCAGCGCTCTTCCAGTGGCCGAGCGTTTCCCAGTTCCCTCCCCCTGGGAACCCCTTCCCATCCATGACCACCTTCTTCTGTGCATCTGTGCAGACCCAGCCCCAGTGCCATCTCCCCGGGGAGGGCTTCAGTAGTCAGCTCCCAAGACAATCTGGTTTACACTGGCTCTTGTCTGTCTCCCCACCGGACCATGGCCCCTTGAGGGCAGGAGGTGCCAGGCAGCTCCACGTCCGCAGACCCTCACTCAGAGTGGCTTCTATCAGGGTGTGAGCTGACACGCAGACACGCTCTCTAAGGAAAACGCCTTTTCTCCAGAGTGAAGAGAGCCTACAACAGCCTCCGTCTTCCCTCCTCAGCCCAGATCCCCCTGGATGCTGCGGTTTGCAGGACAAAAGGAGTCTCTTGCCTCGGGCTGGAGAACCCCTCCCCAATGTCCTCCTTCAAGTCTCACTTTACAGGTTGCTTTCTCAGGGAGGCCTTCTGGTTACCCTGAATCTATTTCAGCGCCCTGCTCCCGGCCCCCCAGCCCCCATCACAGCTCTGTCCTGCTCCAGTTACAATTCCTTGTTCTGATTCTGTCATCTCAGCCTGCGTGCACCGTGAAGACAGATGTTTTGTCCGTCCTCGTCCCTGTCACATCGCCAGGGCCTAGCATGGTGCTCAGCACATGGCAGGCATTTGATAAATGCTGCAGGAGGGGCGGGAGGGGCAAACACTCCTGGCCTGTCCTCCCCTCCGTGGCCTTGCAGATAGTGAGGCCAAAGGCATGCTGGGCTTTTCCTCCAGTGCATGTCCTCCTGGGCAAGTGGCCACCTGCACTCTCCTGGGCCTGCTGTAGGCCAGGTTCTCCCAAGGCTGTTCCCAGGGGTTGAGGAGGACAAACAAACCCCATGCCTGGGAGACTCTTGACCTGGGGGAGCTGGCTCTGCTAATCCCCTAATTCCTGGGCTGAGGCCACCCAGCGACAGTGTTGCATCTGCCCCCTTTCACAGCTGGGCCTCTTGGAGGAAACAGTGGGCCTCTTGAAGCACAGCCCAGGGAAGCGAGGGCAGTGCAGGGGGCGGGGGCTGGAGAAGACAGGTGTCACCCCTTCCTGGGGTTTTGGAGCTGCCAGAGGGAATGAGGAGAACTGGGGAGGTAAGAGACCACTGTGTCCTGGTGACATGGCAGGGGACACACGGTCCAGCCCCGAGTCTGAGTCCTGCCTCTGCGTCTCTCTCACTGTGCGACCTTGACTGGGTCAGGTAACTCTGTGCTTCTCTTTGGCATGTAATTCAGGGGCCTCCACCCTCTGGCCCAAAATAGCCTTCCCACATTCTTATTACTTCCCTCGGCAACCCCAAGCCTTCTCATGGATGGGAAGGGTGCAATTTCCCACTCTGGGACTTTTTGGGGTGGGGGTGATAATTCATGAAGCACATGATGCAATGGCCTCTACTGGAGTACCTCTCTCCCTCCCAATTCAGACAGTGGAAACTCTCTGCACCTCTCCTCAGTCACTGGGCCCCAGGGCAGATGCCACCTTCTCCAGGGAGCCTTCTCTCCTGGTCCCCGTGGCTGCAATCTCCTCCCTCACTAAGCTCTCAGAAGCCCCCCTCGGGGCTCACGGAGGGCCCTGCCCACTCTCTTTGATCCTGCAGAGGCATGAAGAGCTCTTCAGATTGTACCCTGGACAACCCTTGGGGAGGGGCGTGTGTGCCTGTCCCATTGTAGCCTGTGTAGGTGGCACCCTCTAGATTTGTGCAGGGCCTAGTTTGTGTGACTGTCCACAGCAGCCCTGCCTGTGACCTGTCGCTCCTCCGAGGGTCCCGTGGGGTTAAGACAATAGAAGCGCTCAGGGAGCTCAGGAAAGCTGGACAGACACACGAAGCTGTCACCAGACTCCTGGCTCGAGGAATGGATGCGGGTGCCCCTCCTCCTGCTCACTCTGCTTTCCTTCTCCAGCCACTCACTCTCCCGTGTGCTCTCACCCAGGCCCAGGGCTTAAAATACCACTTCTGAGCTGGTGACAGATGCTCAAACTGATGTCTGTAGCCCTAAGCTCTGCCCCAGGCTCCAAGGCTTCTATCTCCAACTGCCTCCTGGGAATCTGCCCTTGAGGTTTCGCAGGCATTGAAAGTTCACTACAGCCCAGCCTACCTCCCTCCCATGCACCTGTCCTCCATGTCCGGGTTTCATAACCCATCAACCCCCAGGCTGAAATCCTCGGAGTCATCCTTGATTCCTCTCTTTTCCTCCTCCTCTACAGCGAATCCATTCACTTGGCCATCACCCATCTTGCAAAATACATCCTGGATCCATTTCCAGTTCACCATTGCCTCTGTTGTCACCTACTCCAGGCCACTGTCATCTCTCCTCTACATGCCCCCCCCCCCATCTTACTTTGGGTTCCCTCAAGAGCGGAGCATGAGACAAGGATTTAGGTGCGGGTTGTTTATTTGGGAGGTGATCTCAGGAGGCACATACAAGCATAGGTGTGGCAGGAAGGAGGAAAAGCCAGCTTCTTGAGTTTCCGGTCCTGCTGCGGACTGCTGCAGCCAGTCCTGCTCTCCGGAAGCTCCCTCCAATGGACAGCATCTGGACATCTATTTATTGACTGACTCTGGTCCATGCTGATAGATGCTTGGCTCCCAAGGCCTGAATTCTCTGCCCCTTTCTACTCCCGGGCTGTCCTGTACAGGCTGAGTGAGCTCTTGGGCTTCCCCAAAAGCCCCACAGAAGAGAAGCAGAGAGGAGAGTGTCTGGAGGTGTCTGTCCTCAGCTCATTAATGGCAGCTGGAATCACCTGAGCTTGGGGTGGGGTGAGAGGCACTAGGGCAGTGGTTCTCAACCTTCTGGCCTTTAAATACAGCTCCTCATGTCGCGACCCAACCATAAAATTCTTTTCGTTGCTACTTCATAACTGTAATGTTGCTGCTGTTATGAATCGTAATGCAAATATCTGATATGCAGGATGGTCTTAGGCGACCCCTGTGAGAGGGTCGTTCAACCATCAAAGGGGTCGCGACCCACAGGTTGAGAACCACTGCTCTAGAGCATCTATTTCAGCTCTCATAGCCCCATTCCTTCCCATCTACTCGGGACCACCAGGAGCTATTGTAAAAATATAAATGATTCCATCACGTCATTGCCTAAGACCTTTCAAAGGCTCCATTGTCCTGAAAAAAACCTTTGCCGTGGCTGACCCGGCCATTCTCGGCTTCCCTGCCTCCCTATCTCCTTGTCCTCACCCCCTACTCAGTAAGCTCCAAGCACACAGGCTTACTCCAGCCTTAGGGTCTCTGCACTTACTAGCCCTCTACCTGGACCCATTTCCCCCATAGTCCTCACGTGGCTGGCTCCTCGTCGTTCAAGTCCACAGGCGCATGCGACCTTATTAGAGAGATCTCCCCCAGCCTCCTAATCTCCAGCAGTCCTACCAGCCCTGCTCTCTAGCGCAGCATCCCTTTTCTTCTCCTCTGAGCACTCACACCAATTAATTCACTTATTTGTTTACTCACCTTTCTCTCCATCTAGAAGTTAATCAGTCCTGGTCACGTCTGAATCGGCAGGGCCCAGCCCAATGCCTGGATGTAGTAGATGCTCAATAAATGCTCGCTGAATGAATGAATTGAATGGGTCAGGGTCTCCCAGAAGCAAGCAGATCCCAGGCAGATTAGGACATGCTCTTAGGTGAGCCCCATACAGAGATTAGGGCAGGAACAAAATCTAGGCAAGAGTGTGGGTACGGCTGAAGTCTAGCCTCATCTTACCCCACCAGGGGAAGGGGTGTGGCTTCTGGAGCATCATTCATCACCTTTAGGCAAAGGTGATTCTTTCATAGCCCATGTGTCCATCATGGGCTGAGGGCTGCCCCAGGTGGAGGTATCAGCAGGTGAGAGAGAGGTAGTTAGCAGGCAACACTCCCAGCAGCTGGGGGAAATGGTGCATAGGCCTGGGGAAGGGTGCCTAGAGCACTCATGGCAGAAGGGACTGCCCCCCTCCCCCAGCCGTCACTCACCCTGAGGCTCAAGGGTGCTTAGCAACCTGGATATCTCAGGGAGCAGAGATCCCTTGTGAGTAGCAGACTAGGCTTCTGACCACCCATCCCTGTCTCCAAATACCTCCTCCTATCTGCCTGCATCCTGTTCCCTGTCTCCTGAGCCCATTTTCTCTGTGTTTTCTCACTGGCTATGCGAATAGTGGGTGAGCATTTCCCCCACACAACCCTCAGAGTCCCCCACCCCATCTGTGGGTCTCTGTTTGATCTTAGCAGTGGATGGCCATCCCATCAACCCATCACCGATCATAGAAGTTCCTCACTGCAGCACGAGTTCAACTTTGCTTATTTCCTGAAAAATTAAGGAAACAAGCCAAAAAGTTCGAGGAAGCCACAGGTAGATTCCCTGTCTGCTCCTGGTCCCTCTTCCAGGTGCATCTGATGCCGAAAGCAGTCAGGGGGACAGAGCGTGACATTGACAAATGGCCCCGCCACTGATGCTGCCCTTGCCCTCGCTTCAACAGCTATTGATGACGTGGGCACTTGAGTTTTTCTTTCCTCTGTCAGTTCTTTTAATTGAAAAATATAAAGAAACTGCCTATTGATTCCTTGTAACTGATAAGCTACTCACTCTAGGGCCTTGTTAATCAGGAGCCCGAGCCTGGCTTAAAGCCCGAGGGAAAGGCGGGGAGGAGTATGATTCCCACTCTGGGGGCTCCCTGCTCCCCCCACAGACGAGTGCAGGAGCTTCTAGGACTGGAGATAAAGGGACAGTTTAGGAGCCCTCCCCCTTCTAAGGATGTCTGAGGTCCCTGCATTTTGAAGGACACAATCATTCCTAACATTTACACAGCACTTTCCTTTAGAAGGCAATTTACATTTGCAAAGCCCTTTGGCATTTATGGGCTGGTCTGATCAAGCTGTTTACTGCAGGGGACAACTGGCCGGGAGTCCTCCCTCCACCTAGGAACCTGCCTGGGCAATAGGAGCCCCACCCCCACAGTCCCAAGAATTCAAGAATTCGTCTGGGAGAGAATACTGTCCCAGTTCATTGACGCGAGAATGTTGAGGTTCAGAGACATGGTAACTTGCCCCACACACGCAGTCAGAAATTGGTCAGAGCCAGACCCCTGAGCCCCGCCAGGTGCTCTGCTCCTTGGAAATAAGTTCCAGACTCCCCTGTAATCAAGACCTGGGCTCACCTGTCAGGCTCCTGCTTACTATGGATTCCAGTCAGACTTCAAGAAGAACTTCCTGTGGAAAAGGATGACCGGTCATTGGAATATGCTAACCAGAAGATCCCCCCTGCTGCAGAGAATGCTCGTCTCGGACTGCGGCCGACCGCAGGGATAGGCCAGATGACCCACACACGTATGCCGCTCCCAGCACAAGAAGGCCACCGGTCCCAGAGCGCCAGGAGAATGGAGCCCGTCAGCTAATGGGGACACCTCGGTCTTCCTTTTGACACACATTAAGACTTGAGTCATAGAAGGTGCAGGGAAATTTATTGCATTATCAATATTTAATATCTCCAGGGAGGTGACATCAGCAAAATTGCCTGGCCTGGCAGAGCCATCTAGGTGGACAGTGGGACAGGCCCTTCATCTCCCGGACACTTCATTCTCCCTGCACAGGACAGTGAAACGGATGGGCTCCTGGAAGAGGCCTGGACACTGTGGAGGGTGACACATTCCCCCAGCATCTGTGTGCTGGCCGGGAGGACTTGCTCCATGCGGCCCTTCGCCTGGTCCAGGGTCCAGCAGGGCTGGAGCTAGTGATTATTCCTTGGACCTAGCCTTGGGGTCTCCAGATGTTCTGGAACACCAGATGTGTGTAGAGTGATTGACAGCACTGCACCGTGACCTTGGCAGGGGTCTCAGCCCTCATAGCTGTCAATCACCCTCCTGGCAGATGCTCTCAGGTCTCTGATGTCACCAGAGTTAGGTTGAGCCTGAGACAAACTTGGCAGGTGCAGGAAAGGTGCAGGAAGACATAAAATAAGACTGGGAGGCAATGCCTCATCGCCTGCTCATGCCAGTCCTTCCTGACCATCCTGCTCCTCTTCATCAGCCGAGTGAACCTCCATAAGTGGGGGTTGTGGCCTGTGTGCCGGGCCCAGGAGAAGCCGAGCCACCTGTGGTCCCAGCCCCTCTACTCTGCCCCAGGGGACCAGGGGTGGACCCCAGACATGTTGGGGGCAGGCTGGAGGACGAGGCTGGTGGACAGGAAGGGGGAGGGAATGAATGTGAATTAGCCAATGGGTGTGTCTGGCTCTCTGGGTGTCTCATTTAATCCCCATCCTTGAGAGCTGGGGAAACTAAGACCCAGAGAGGCTAAATCGTGTGTCCAAATCAAAATCTGAACCTGTGGCGTGTTCACTTTTTGTGTCTTTAAATGGCTCCAGGTCTGAATGAGACTGGGTAAACTGAGGCAATGGCTGAGGTAATCCTCACAGACATACAGAGAGCATCCCTGCATCGGTCCCAGAGGCTCCTCTCCCCTGAGCCTCGGCCCTGCCTCGGGCATGGTCCTCACCCTGAGTCTGACCAGCACACCATGGCACCTCCATCAGGAGCAAAGGCCCAAAGTTCAGAAAGTCCTAAGGTGCCCAGGAAAAGGCTCCAATCTCTCAGGCAATGGACCACCCCAAGGTGCTGTTTTGCACCAGAAAGAACCTGCGTTGGTCCTGGTGTCTGCGTGACTCTGGGCAGGTTACTTCTGCTCTGGAGCCTCCGTTTCCTCATCTCTAAGGGAAGGGCTGGGCTAGGTCAGCACCCGTGCTCTTACATGATGAGCTTTCCTGGAGGGCACAGCATGGTCCCTGCCCACGGGGCATTCCACTCAGCAACAGAGATCCCAAAGACACCCACTGTGACGATGCCACCTATGACATGCTGGGAACCGGTGCTGCCTAGGGGCCTTTAGATGAAGGTTCCTAGCCCCGCCTGCAGGGCTAGATGAGGCCAGTGGCCCAGGGCAACTGCAGGAGAAGATGCAGAGATGTTTAGCATGGGTGTGACTAACCAGACAAAGGGGGCACCCAGGACATCAGGGAGCGGGTGGCAGGAGGGCCTGGCCACCCACCCCAGCACTTCTGAGCTTCAGTGTGAGACGGCCAGGCAGTGAGGCTGAGAGGCATCAGAATTGGGTTCAAGGCAAAAGAAATAGTAGACAGGGGACTTAACATCACGTCTACAGTGAGGGACTAAGTGGCTTCCGCTCCTTCCACTCGACGACAGGAATGACCGAGGTGGGAAGGATCGAAAAGGCCCTGAGCCATGCAGAGAGGGGGCCTGCCAATGTTGTGGGGTTGCTGTAACCAATTTCTACAAACAGGCGGCTCAGGACAACGGAAATACATTCTCTTGCAGTTCTGGGAGCCGAGATCTGAAATCCAGGCCTCTCGGGAGGATCCTTCCTCGCCTCCGCCAGCTGCTGGTGGTTTGCAGTTGTTGGGGTTCCTTGGCTTATAAACACGGATGTGGTCACTGTTTGGTCCAGAGAAGCAGAGAACTGGTCCTTTCATTTCCCAGAATGCCCCATTATCAGGGCTGGATGGGGTGGCATGTCTCCCCTCAGCCCTAGAAACCCTCATCCTCACCGCCATCCTTGGGTTTCATGCCTGGCTTCAGCCCAGCCTATCAGCCGCAATCTCAGGCTTTGAAGCTGGAGACTCCCCGGACAGACAAAGGGGCGAAGGGGCGACTGCAGGAGGAGGGCCTCTGGGGTGCCAGCCCAGGTGTGTGGCGATTATCTCCGGGGCCTAATCAAGATGCCTTGTCCCCAGCTCCCCGCCCCTCCCGCCAGTCCCCATGCTGGCTGCCAGGACAGCGACAGACACCTGCTAGGCCTTGGACCCCTCCCCTCGCCTGCCCGGCTTCCTTTTGTATCAGCACAAAGGGGGACAAAGCCAGGTCCCACCTGGCGAGGAAGGGTCCAGGCTCCTGCTTCTCAGCTGTGAATGCCAGAATTTTATATGGAGCAGGAGGTGTCCACAGAGAGATTGACAGACAGACGGATGGCAGCTCAGGATGGGCAGGAGGATAAGAAAGTATCCATCCAGGGCAGCAGCCCAGAGGGGTGAGGGTGCGCAAGATAAGGACGCTGAGCTGAGTGCTGAGTGCAACTCCACCCTCCCCAGGGACCCTGCTAAGATCTTTGCCCCCAGAGCCCATTTTGGGGGCGGGGGGGGCAGAACCAGTTCCATCATTTACAGAAGATGTTGGAGAAAAATAAAGCTGAGGGAGACAGCCATATTCACAGTAGCTCCGGGCCCCGAAGCTGGACAGCTCATGTCTGGCTGGAACGCCTTTCTGGACACAAGTCCTGTGTCTATGGCAGGCTGCCGCCTGCAGGGTGGGCATATGGGCGTGAGGGAGAGTGGGTGAGCTCAGCAGTGGCCTCCCCTCAGGGCCAGTGGCGTCCCTCACCTCCCATCCTCCTCATTCCCTTCCAAACTGCTTCCAGACATGCTCCACGGCAGGTCCCGACTCCCACTACAATGCGCAGTGTGGCTGTGCCACATGGTGGCCTGCAGCTTCCCTCAGAGGCTGGAAGAGGAAGGAACACATGCAGGAGGCGGGAAGAGAGAGAGAGAGACAGACAGACAGACAGAGGTCTTGTGGGCCTCAAACCCGCCTGGAGAAGAGTCAGAGACCAGGAGTGGGACAGAAACTGAAGTTAAAAGTGATGATCGCTAGAGAGAGGCCGGCCAGCGCCCAGGCCATTAAGATGAGCCATGCACACCCAAGACCATCCTTCAGAGCTGGGAGGCTGGTGATGGAGGAAAACATTATTCACAGCTAAAGAAAGACTCATTACTTTGCACCAAACTTTGGCTGGTATTGAATATACCATCACTGCCCTCTTAACAAATGGCTTCTTGAGGGTTTAATTAACTTTTTAGCACCCTCGGGCAGGCAGCCTGGCCCCACCATTGGGTGAGGCCTGAGCCAGCCATGCTGTGGGCAGTGACGGCCTTTAGTGGCTGCCACGGTGGAGGGGCAGAGAGAAGGGCAGTGCCCTGCTTGACCCGACCACCTGCTCATGTTGGACAACTGAGACCTGGGGGAGAAGGTCACCAGGGCAGCCTGGTTAAGGGTACACAGCACAGTGAAGGCATAACCAGGCCTGGGATCCAAACCCTGAGCAAAGAGAGGATGCTCAGCCTTCCGAAGTTCACCACTCCTTCTCTCCCGTGGTCCTTGGCTGCAGCATGTGCCTAGCACAGAGTGGCTCTGTGATTACCAATTTCACTTGATCGGGACGCACTGTGGGCCTGAGACTAAGCCCTTTCGAAGCATCCTTCTCATCATTGCAACCCTTTCTTATCACACCCTTTCTGCTGTCAGATGCGGTGCTATTATCTCATTTCATGTATTATCTCATTTAATCCTTCACTTTGACCCATGAATTTGGTTTTATCACCATCAGAGGAGGAAAATGAGGCTCAGAGAGATAAGTCACACCCTAAACGTCTCCTGAACCACTAGACTAGAGTCACTAGACTCCCTCTCTAATGAACCTACATCGTCCAACCCAATCTTTTCACTGAAGGAGAAATTGAGGACCCACCCAAGGTCACTCAGTGCACCGTGGACTCAAGCTTCTGACCCACACCGGGCAAAGGCCCTTTCAAGTTCATTGCAAAGCCCGTCCTGTCTGCTTTCCCAGTCCTCCTCCAACACTTGGCCTCCTTTCCCTGTGAGGCAGGGCCCCAGCTTCATGAGCCACTCTGGAAAGCTCATTGAGCTAAGGGCTAGCCTGGGCTCGGCGTCAGACCCAGGGAGCGACCCTGCTCTGCAGATCTGTGCTGTGGTCCTGGGCAAGTCACTCCTCCAGCAGGGCCTCTGGCAAATTAAAACGTGCCTCGCAGGACATTTGTGAGAGTTAAATAGGTACTTGAAGCACTTAGCCTGGTGTCTGACTCATCATTAAAAGCACTTGATAGCAACATCTTTGGGGTAGGGCTCAGCCTGGCCAGGAATCCCCACCTCCCAGCATTACAGCCATTCCATTGGCTCCCCAGGAGGGCCTAACATCTCCTCCTCCCCGTTTGAATTGGGGCAGAGAAGCCCTGGAGCCCAGAACAGAGCCCAGAGATGGGGGTGGGGGGACAGGGGGAGCACGAGGGCCCCCTCTCAGGCTGTGGGCTAATTAATTGTCTGGGCTGACAGCAGAAAGGGGCTGCGCCTTTTGCCGATGAGTCCACTGCAATGATGGAATAATGGGCTCTAATGCACTGGTCTTCTCCGGGGACCTGTCTTTCATCCCCAACCAAACTAATTAATGACATCAATAAACAAGCCGATCTAGCCTGCCCTGCCTGGGGCAGCCAGGCCACTTGGAGAAAAGCCTGTTGATAGCCTGGCCAGGGAGCACTGTGGCTCAGGGCCCTCTGCCAAGGTGGGGCGAGGGCTCTCTGGTGTCCTGGGGATGGGGCAGGAGGACTCAGGCTCAGGAGATCCACTTGATCCCTGGCTGAAAACTTGGGAACTGTGAGTTCTAATCCCAGACCGGCAACCGTGTGGCTGTGTGATCTTGCCGGGTCACTTTACATCTCTGTGCTTGGAATGTTAACCCACTCGGATAAAACCCATGCAGCCCATAAGCCAGGGAGGATCGCGTTTCTTTTTATGGTTTAGAAAGCAGGAGAAGGTGAGGCCCTTCGCAGGCGACGCTGTCCCACAAAGCACTCACCCCAGGATTCAAGCGTTAGAGTCACCGGAGCGCCCTGGAGGCTTCTGAAACCCGGACTGCGGCCTCCCCAGAGCGCTGGGTCAGCAGGGCCTGAGATGTTGTCCTTCTAATACGTTTCCCAGGGGTGCTGAGGCTGCTGGTCGGGGACCCCCTCTGAGAACTAGTGCTCTAGACTGAATGCCGAACACTCAAGTTCTCATTCTGTCTCTACTCCTGGCCAGCTTGAGGTCCCTCACTTCCCCGGGCCTCAGTTTCTCCATCTGCACACGTGTGTACAGGGAGAAGTAGCTCCAGACCTCCCATGTGGCATGGGATGTCAACGAAGAGGGCAGTGGGAACCACAAAATGACTGGCACCTTTTCAACGAAAGCCATTTGTAGTGAGCCACATGTGCCCAGGAGGTGGCAGCCCCTAGTCGGTGTGGGAATCTGTGCCTTGCTCAGCACAGCAGGGGCTGAACCTGAGGGGGAGGGGGCGGTGAAGGTTTAGAGAATAAAGCTGGGGCTAGGTGGGACACTGCTCTTGGATGGAGTCTTTATTTTATAGCCAGATTCCATGAGGCAAAGTAAGGGCGTGGTCAAGATGTTCACAATGTTCTCACAGGTTTAGAATCTGCTCAAGTACGTGCACCTAAACTCTATCAAGCTTTGTTTTGGCAGCGCTTGTTGCCCCTCCTGCAGCCTACCTCACTTAGCCACCTGGGACCACAAAGTCATAAGGTCAAGTTTACAATGATAGCCTTTGGCTATAAATGTGCTGGGGAGGGGGGAGCTTTGCCCTCTAAGCTGGGACTTGCACATGGCTTTGCCATGAGAGGACCGTGCCCACTCATCAGCCCAAGGCTTGAACCTGTCCAAACACTGTAGCCGCTGTCCACAGGAATTCTTGTCCCCCAGCACATCCCCCCTTCCTCTTCCTGTGCACCTCCACTAACAGAGAGCTCACTCCCCAGCATGGCAGGGTGCTCCATCCCAAGGACACTTTGTGGGGAGGGGTTCACACAGGCCAGTAAGCCAGGACAGGCGGAAAAGGGAAACTGAGACAGCAGCCACCTAGTAAATCCTATCTTCCCTAAAGCAAGGAAACGTGGGAGTAAACAGTTTACACTTCTCCTCCCCAACCAGAGGGAAAGAGCTTAACTCACCCTACTCAGGAAGACAGCAGAAGTCCTAGTGCCATTTGCCAACCACACCCAAGGACAGATGAAGTTAAGAGAATAAATCTCATTTTGGTACAACATAAAGCTGATGCATATTCTATTAAATCCTCTCTCAACACCTCCCCTAAATACCCAGCCTTTAAAACCCCTCAAAACAAAAATCCCAGCACACATACCATTCCTCCTTGGGGCACTCCCCACCTTCTCCCCTCCCCGCCCCCCACAGGCATGCATCTCCCAAACTCTAAGGGACCCACAAGGCTTGCAACCAGGGCAGCAATGGGCAGTGGCAGTTCATCCCAGACAAACCCCTGAACCTGTCCCCAAGGCTCCTCTTCTCTGACTTCTTAGTGAGCAAGCCGCCCAGCCTGGGCCCATTTCCCCAGCCCTTTCTGGCTTCACTGTCCCCAGCTTTAGTAAGCATCCTCTAAGATTCACCTGGAATCGTGTTGCGAAAGCTTTCCTGCGCGAGGTCAAGAACGTACACACTACAGGCTGCTCCTAGGAGACCCACAAGGCCAGGTCCCCTTTCCAATGACAGGGCTGTTCATCTGTTCTTACTTCAAGTTCAAAATCTGCCTTCCCAGGATGGACGCCCTAGGCCACCCCTCCTGGGTCTCTTGTAGCTTTGATATTATGACACCTGCCCTGGAGACTGTGGGGCCCTGGGAAGGCCGGAGTGAGCCTGTGGGCCCTGTTTCCCTCTGAGGTACGGGCAGGAATGAGAGGAGAGGGCGGGAGTCAGAGCTCAATGTAAACGTGAGAGGCTCGAGTCACTCTTACGTGGTGATGTGGCCTCTGCCCGAGCTCAGCTGGGAACACCATGTCCGGGTCAGTGGACTGTTTCTGAGGCCTGTCGGTCTGCGGGTGAGAACGAGCTACAGCCCCTCCCTGGAAGTGGGGCGTTTGTTATCATAAGCACCCCCTTCTGTTGGAACTGGTCCCTGACTCCCTTTAGAGCCTGTGGCCAGTGCTCCGGAGTGGCCCTCCGCTGACCTCTTCCACTGGGAGTGCTGGAGGCCACGGCTGGCGGCCGGGGTGTCTGTAGACTAGGTGCCTGCACACGGTGGTGTGAGCCCTGCCTCTGGCTTCCCTCTGCAGCATCTGAGCGCTGCAGGCCTGGACCAGGATCCCACCCATATCTGAGCCTGGCAGCAGGTTCTACAGAAATGCTTCTCCTCCTCTGCATGCCCCTGGACTCCTGGTTGCAGGCAGCAGAAATGCACTGATTGAGCAGAAACAGGATCAGACCCTGGGCACCTCAGAATCCCTGGGAAGGACTGGGAAACAGTGCCCAGACTGCAGTCCAAACCACACGCCACCAAGCCAGATTGGGGGGAGGGTATTGCCGCAGAGCACAGGAGGCCGCCATTGCTCTGTCTCCAGGACCACAGGTCTGTGCATTGCTGCCCACTGCCCGCACTGCCCCAGGCCCCCATTGAGCTGTGCTGTGGCCCCTGCCATCGCCAGAATCTCATTCCCAGCCCCCCTAACTGGCAGACCTCAGCCAATGGGTCTGCGCCTGTGCTGCAAGGGAGGCTGGGAAAGCGGGAAGCTGGGGCTTTCAGCTTCTATAACAGCAGGTAGGCTCTGCCTCCTGCCAGGAGTGGGAAGTCCTCCAAACACAGAAAGAGGGTTCAGAGCTGGGGCAGGAGGACAGACTAGAGGCCACTCCTGTTCAGTACAACTCACCCTTGGTAAGTGTAGATGTGCAGAAAGGTACTGGTAGGAAACAGATAAAAATAACCACTCAGGCCCCGGCCAGCTTGCTCGGTGGTTAGAGTGTTGGCCCACAGACGGAAGGGTCAAGGGTTCAATTCCCTGTCAAAGGTTCAGTCCCTGGCACATGTGGGAGGCTACCGATCAATGTGTCTCTCCTGTCGATGTTTCTCTCTCTCTCTCTTCCCCCCTCTACCCTCCCTTTCACTCTTTCTTTAAAAAAAAAAATGGAAAAAAAATCCTCTGGTGAGGATTTAAAAATAAAATAAAAATAACCACTCACCCTGACTACGGACTGTATGGCAGTCACCGTCTCGGGGCTTGTGGATAAGCTGACCTAGGCCTCTCAGGACCCTAGTAAGGGAGGTGCTTTTGTTACTATAGCGATGCCCTCTGCTTCACCTAGAGGTCGTGCAGCTGGTGAGAAGCAGCCCCGGTGAAAGCTCCGCTGCCCGGTCCCTGGGCTGTGTCCCGGCACTCTCCGCTCCTCCCTCCGTCTCACGCAGAGGAGACCCCGCCGTCCTCGGGAGCATATACCCCTGAAATACAAGGCCGATGGTGCCCAGGACTGGCCATGGGTGTACGTGGGGGTCATCTGGAAAGGGCCCTTCTGCCTGAGCCATCCTGTTCCTTTGCTTTCTCAGCTCAGGGCCAAGCGTGACTCTAGAGACCTGTCCACTATAAGGACACGGAGAGTGATGGGAACTGGTGACACTGGGAGGTGAGAGGTGCCTTCCTACAGGGTCAGGCCTGCCCAGGCCATGCCAGTTGTCCCCAGTAGCAGAGAAGCTCCTGAGGTCCTCTGAACCACTGGGACGCGGGGGCTTCCAGCCCTGGCTGACAGTGAAGTCACCTGAACAGTGAGGGTCTATCTGTGTATCCACACCCGGGCCCTGCTCACAGGGATCAACCAGGGACTCATTTGTCTGAGGCGAGTGTGACAGTTTGAAGTGTTCCCAGGTGATTCTAATGTGCAACCTGAGGGGGGAACTCTTGCCCCGGGAATCTGGACCTCCCCTGGGCCTGTGAGGCTGGGAGGGACTCCTTGCTGTGCCCCACCCACCACTCTGCTCCCACCCGCAAGCTCCCAGGAGCGGGTGGCTCCTGGAGTGGATGGCTGGACACCATAACATGCGTGTGGAACAGGACCTTCTCGCTCAGTGTTACAAGGCACCTGGAGGGAGAGGCCAAGGGCTTCTAGCAGAGCCAGAGCTGCCAAGAGGAGCCACAACTGTTGTGGAAATTCTGAACCCCACAAAAGGCCACCTCCTCTAGGGAGCCCCCTGAGCACCAATTCGTGGGGATCTTGCCCCTCTGAGTTCCTCCAGCCATGACTGACAGCCTGGTAACATAACAGAGGGGATCCGCTCTGATGAGACAGTACCCTGCTAAAAAGCCTTCCCTAGCTCCTCATTGCTCTCAGGGTAAAGTTCCAGTGCCCTACCTCAGTGCTCAAGACTCCCCCAAAAGCTGGCCACCACCTCCCAGCCACCCACCACTCCCCTTTGCATATGTGGGGAAAGCCTGGCATCTCAGAGTCTACACAGATCCACGTGCCTAATAGAGCTGCTACATAGATTTAATAATGCAGAAGATGTGCCCTGGCCGGTTGCTCAGTGGTTAGAGCGTCAGCCAGAGCACCGAAGGGTCATGGGTTTGATTCCCGTTCAAGGACATGTACTTGCTCATAAGTTCAATCCCTGGTCCCGACTGGGGCACGTTTGAGAGGCAACCAGTCTATATGTCTCTCATGTGATCTCTCTCTCTCCCTCCTCTCTTCTTCTGTTCTAAAAATCAATGGAATATACTAGGATTACCAAATAGCAATAATAGTGTAGAGGATGTAAAATACATAGTACAGGACAGGCACACAGAGAGCCCTTTAA
>PVJC01000865.1:0-83357 GCA_004026665.1 Murina feae | reverse complement strand
CTACTTCCTGTCATCCACCCTCAACTTTTCTCGGAGCGGCTTTCTGGGTAACCTGGCCTACAGCACAGATGGTCAAGTTGGGGCCCTCAGGCAGCTGAGAAAGTGCTTGGGTTGCTCAGTCCTGTCTCATGGCCCTCACCAGCTACCTCATAATCTAATAAGCCAGGTCCCTCACCAACATTATGTCTACCAAGCCGGAATCCACACTGCCATTCCTCTCCTTTCTTAGATGATGGCACAGACCAGAGGCCACTCATCTGGGTTCCAGTCTGCATTCTGTCCCTTTCTGGGCATATGTCCTTGGAGGAGTCACTCCCTCTTGGGAGCCTCAGTTTCCCCTCCAGCCACAGGATATGTAGGTGCAGGGCTGGAAGAGTTCCAAGTCCCTTTTGGACTCCAGCGTTCTGAGTCTGACCGTATAGGTCTGGGCCTTACACGGCTCTCCCCCTTCTCCTCTGCAGGTATGGTGTGGTGGGCTCTGCCCAGATCAGGCCTCCTCAACCCAGAAAGGTGCAACAGTCTCTCTTCTGTTCTGGAGGGGCTGGCTGGGCTGGGGGCTGGGGCAGGCACCATGGGAGGCTTGCTCAGTCCCTCTCAGCTGAGAGGCACAAAGCAAGGGCCCCTCAACTCTGTTACCTTCAGCTGAGAAGCTCGGGGCTCTTGGCCTAAGAGCCCAAGGGGAGGGATACTTACGGTTTAATAATTGGCCTATTGATTCTCATTTATTTGCTGCCATCTGGGCTCACTGAGGAAGTGAAGGCGAAAGGACTGTGTTTGTAAGCAAGTCTCTAGTTGGCCCCATCACTCAGCCTGCTCTGAACGGGGAGGTGAGCTGGGTTAATATACTGCAGTGCCCTCTGTTTAGCTAAACCCTGGCAGGAGCCCCAGGGACACCACACCAGCCATTCGGGCCAAGCCATCAGGCCCTCCTGAGCCCAGGCCCCTTCAAAGTTGGCAGTGAATCTCATACCGTGCTCTCTCTTCACTGTCTGTTTTGAAGGAAGATGAGCAGGGTTAGAGTACTTGGCCCAAGAGCCCACTTAACAGAGTAGAACACTGATTTTTTAAGAGATTGTATAATTTATTGGAAGACACCCTGCCAGGAAAGGGTGGGGAGGCAGGACTGAAACTGACAATATCAAGTAGCTGACTCTACCAGTTAGCTACTGCTGTGTAATAAACCAGCCCCAAATTTAGTAGCTTAAAACACAACGCTTATTTCTCATGAGTCTCTGGGTCAGCTGGGCAGTTTGGTCGATCTTAACTGGGCTTGACAGATGAGGGCCTTGTCATGTCGAGGTCTGTGCTGAGCTGGAGGATCAGCTGGGGCGGCTGCTGAAGGTTGACCTGCGCTAGGACAGCTGGCTCTGCCCCATGTGTCCCTGGCGTCCCTCTAGCAGACTAGCCTGAGCTTGTTCTCACAGAGGTGGCAGGAGTCCCAGAGAGGAAGTGGCAATGCCCAGGCACCTGAACCAGCCTCTGCCGGCATCACGTTTTCTACGACTGCCTGGGCCAGAGCAAGTCCGAGTTGGAAAGCAGCGCTTAACACCGTGGATACCGCTGAGGCCGTTAATGCAATCAGCCCACCACACTGAGCCAAGCGCGTTGCACTTCCCACTACTTCCAGGAATTCTGCTCTTCCCTCACAAAGAAAGAAAGCCTTGAATGAACAGGAGATTCTGTTGCCTTTCCCCAAGTTTGGGTAGCAGGCTCAGCCCTTTAAAGAAACATGAGGCTTGTTCTGGGTGGCACCAGCATGCAAAACTGAGACTTAAAGAGTTGGGCTTAAGACATGGAGGGACATTCCAAGCCCTGAGGCTGTCCCGTGATAGCTAAAGCTCCTTGGAGAGGTAGTGAGTTCCCTGTCGCCAGGAATGTGTGAGCTCAGATTGGACGCTGGCTGCATGGCTGCAGGAGAGATTCTGCCTCCACGAAGACTGAATGCAGATAAACTCCAATCTTCCTTCCAGTTCCATAAATCCAGAAGCTTCTAAAAGAGTGGGCTAATTACTGCAGACCAAAGGCTGAGAAATGCTGCCATCCAACCGCTACCATCTCTCTCAGGCTGCCCCAGGCATAGCGGGTCCCAAGGCAAGTCCATCAGGGAGCTGCTGTCTCGCAGAGAACATAAAAGCTCAAGAGATTCAGAAATCTTTTCTCCAGCCTCATGGAAAAGAAGGGAGGGTGACGCCCAGAACAGAGAGCCCCAGGAGCTCCAGAGAGGCAGCCTGGCAAAGCGGAGAGTGTGGACGCTGGGGGCAGACACACCTGGTGGGGCTTGACCTCAGGACTGACCCCAGGATGACCTCAGGCCTTGATCCATAGAGGGGCTACCTCTACAGTGCTGGGTGTGTGAGGTTAATGAGGTAAGGTAAATGGAACTTCCACGAAATGAAACAGAGGCTCGGCAACGGTATTTTTTCTTTTCTTTGAGTTACAGCAGATAAAAACGAGAGCTGATAGAAAAATCCTGTTTCCTCGGCATCCCCGTAGCCCCTTGTCCCTCTGCCCTGCTTGTCCAAAGGGGGCAGCTCAGACTTCTGGGTCTAGATGGCAGGACGTCCCCAAGGAAGGCAGGGTGGGGGCGGGGGTGGGGGTTGCACTGCTGTTCAGAACACCCCTCCATCAATGGTCATAGAAGGGGTGGCTGATCAGCAGGCCCTGGACTGACTGGAACAATTTACCTGCCCCCTGCCCCCTCCTTCTCTTCGGGCCTCCGGGAAGCGTCCTTTCTCTGTGGCAGGAACCTCATTAATGGAGAAAGACGTGGGCAGGGGGGGAGGGGCGGCCTATTGATGCCTCTTCCACTTTCCGGAGCCCAGGGAGGTTTCTTAGATAATAATAGTAACAGAACCTCACCTCTGAGCAGAGCCTCCTGTTCTCCTGGAGTCTGCACAGCTCTCAGCGAGTGGGCTCAGGGCAGAGCAGAGCTGTCCTGTGGCTGCTGGCATGCTACTGATCCCAGCCACCTGACCAACCGACCCACGTAAGGACTGACGGACACAGCGTTGTCTGACTGTGTCAACCAACTGGCTGACACAGGCTATCCCACTTACTACCACATGACTGACACAGGGACAGGCCAACTAATGGTGACAGACACAGTGAGATCTAACTGACAGATTCAGGGGTCAGGCAACATTTAGTTTGATTGACCGAAGACTGTCTCGCTAACTCAATGACAAAACACTGACTTAGAGACTGACCAACTAATGGGCCGATTGTCTAATAGACTCATGGGTTGCCTGCCTGACTACCTATCTCACTGAGTCAGGACTGACACATCTACCATCTGACTAGTCTGGCTGACAGACCCATGGGTTTCCTGACTAAAGATTGTCTCACCAACTAACAGAGAATGTCTATCTGACAACAAGTTGCCCAAGGCTGTTTCATTACTAACTCACTCATTGACATTATGATTGACCAGCAACTGATTGAATAACTTACCAATTGACCTGCTGATAACGGACCACTCTGTGCACTGACAGGCCTTTCCCACTAACTCTCACATCAATAGTTGGCAGACCCATTGAAAGATTGACAGTTGGGTGGACCTAGTAATAACCAACTGACTATCTAACAGCAAAGACTAACACATTGCCTGCCTGCCTGACAGCCCAATTCACTGGCTGACGGAAAGCAGATAGGCCCACTCAGCGGCAGCCGGCTGACTCACTGGCTTGATGGACCGACCCAACTGTGTAGCAGCTGTGGCTGCCTGGCTGACCCGTCGGCACTGACAGCTGGCTGGCGGGCAGACCACCAACGCTGCAGCGTCCTGCTGCGCTGACGTGGGCCCAGAGGGCTGACAGGCTTCCTGGCTGATCAGGAAAACATTTTTAGGAATCCTTTTGGGTTCTTGGCTCTTTCTCCTTCCTGACCCCTCATCTCCCAGCTCAGCCTTTTCACCTCAGGCTCCTTTTTAATTTAATTTTTTAATTTTTTATGCACCTCATGCATACAAAGTAATGTAGATACAATACATGAAACGCCTAAAGAATGAAAATAAAACGAACACCTGTGTGCCGCCACGTAGATCAGGGCTGGAATAGTGGCCTTGCTTGCTGCTTCCTCCACAGCGAGCTACCTGGGGAGCTTCTGCCGAACAACCATGCCCGGCTTCACCCCACCAGCTGCTAATCTAACTTAAGGGGGCACAGGAGGCTGGCACCAGTGCCTTTATTTTTTTTCCAGCTTTTTAAAGGTATAATCTCTCTATATAAAACCCTAATATGCAAATAGACTGAACGGTGGACAACTGAACCTGTCATCAGGGTGAGCCTCTGGTGGTTACTGAAAATTCTTTGCTCCCGTATGCCGCAGTGCCACTCAGCACTGGCACCTGGTGATGGCCCTGCTCTCATCTGCTGCCAGCACCCAGCACCAGTCCTGATCACTCAGTGCCGTCAGGGGGTGTGAGCAGCAGCTGCCAGCCCCAATCACCCTTGAGGACGTCGCCACCTCCCCCTGCTCCTGAGGGGCGATCAGGGCAGCAGCCACCACTCACACCCACTGATGGTGCCAGTCTCCTCGCACCTGCTGCTGGCATCAGCCCCAATCGCTCTGCACCATCAGCGGGTGCAAGCAGGACTGGTGTCATCAGTGCATGGGAGCAGCAGTGGCGGGAGTGGGGCTGCAGGCAAAGAGGGGACCAGGGGCCTTGGTGGGAGGGGCTAGGCAGGGGCATGGAGGATGGCCTGAGACCCGCCCCTGTACCCACCACAGCCTCACGGCCCACAGTTCCTTTCAAGGTGCACTGGGCCCCTGGCTGACAAATAAAAATTATATACATTTAAGGTGTACAATTTGATGAACATATACATTGTGAAATGATTACATAATCAGTATAATTAACACATATCACCTAACTTAGTTACCATTTTTGAGTGTGATAACACTTAAGATCTACTCTCTAGGCAATGTTCAAGTATGTAACACAGTGTTATTAGCTGTAGTCACCATGCATACAGTAGACTCCAGACTCATTCATCCTGCGCATCTGAAACCTTGTGTCCTTTAACAGTCTCCCCATCTCCCCTCCTCAGCCTCTGGCAACCTCCATTCTACTCTGTTTCTATGAGTTCAACGTTTCTAGATTCCACAAACAATGAGATCAGGCATTATTAGTCTTTCCACGTCTGACTTATTTTAGCCTAATGTCCTCAACGGCCGTCCATGTTGTTGCAAATGGCAAGATTTCCTTCTTTTTAAGGCAGAATGTATACTCACCGTATGTGTATGCCACCTCTTCCTTATCCACTCATTTGTCAGCGTTCACTTGGGTTCTTGCATATCTTGACTATTGTGAATAATGCAGCAACGACAGGCGAGTGCAGATGTCTCTTAGAGAACCCCAATTTCATTTTCCTTTTGCATAAATACCCAGAAGTGGATCGCTGGAGCACAGGGCAGTTCTGTTTTCTGTGTTTTGAGGAATCCCCACACTGGTCTCCGTAATGGCTGCACCAGGTTACATTGAGGCGCGAGTGCTTTGCGAAGCCCACGCGGGATTTGTGTGGCAGGCTGCGGGAAGCCACCCATTGTCTTCACCATCGGAGAAGTGTGAACAAGGATCCCAGAAGGCGGGTGAACCTTGAGCCCCTGGCAGGGGGCAGAGCGATGCACCAATTGTTTAGTCCAGACAATGGGGGCTCAAGCTATTTCCTGACCAAATAGTCTCAGAGTAAATCTTTCTAGTATTTACTGACCTTTAAGATAGTCTATTACCACAATCACCTGCCTAAGAGCTAGATGTGTATCCACAATTGAATAAAAGGTTGGCAAGGCCTGGGCACCAGTAGAAGTCCTTTCTCTTGTGTTGGCTTCCCGCCTGGCCCCCAATCATTCCAAATTATTATTTTTTGTCTCGTCTCTTTCATTTGCATGTGGCCCCTTCTCCAGATCCCAAGCCCTGAACCACGTGGGACCGAGCATTCCTGGTGAGGCCACCACAGTGCCTTGGCTTAGCCTTACCACCCGAAATGTGTCTGACCCACAGCCTCAGCCTCACCTGGGAGCCGTAGGAAATGCAGACTCTCAGCCCCATGAGCCCATCTGCATGAGAATCTGCTTGCTAACAGGACTTCGAGGTGACCCTGTGCACTTTAACGTTGGAAAAGCCCTCCCACTGCCCCACGGAACCCTCCCTGGACTGCTCTCACCGATAACCTCTGTCTCCCCAAGTGTTGTCCATGCAAATGTCCTTTCCGAGAGGCATCGAGGTGGTGAAGGAGCTTTGGGGTCAAGTGTCAAATGATAGCAACAGCAAGCATTCATTGATTATGCATTTATTTCAGAGAGGAAGGGAGAAAGAGAGATAGAAACATCAATGACAAGAGAGAATCATTGATTTGCTGCCTCGTGCACGGCCCACACTGGGGATCTAACCCGCAACCTGGGTATATTCCCTGACCAGGAATCAAACCATGACCTCCTGGTTCATAGGTTGACGCTCAAACAACTGAGCCACGCCCGCCGGGTTCACTGAGCACTTATTATGCAGCAAACACAGCATCAAGCATTTTCAACCTACTTATCTCCTGTGGTCTTCATAAGAAACATACTGGATTAGGTCATATTCTATGCATATACAAGAATACAGGTGGGGCAAAAGTAGGCTTATAGTTGTGAGTGCACGAAACAGTTTATTCTTGCGTTATTTATTAATTATTGCATTATTTTCCATACAAACAACTGTAAGCCTACTTTTTCCCAACTCTGTGTGTGTAGGTGTGTGTACCTGCACACAAAAGCACATTTTACAGACCATTCTGCACCTTGGTTATTTCCTCTCAACAGTATTCCTTGTAGATGATTCCATTTCATTATCCTGTATATGGCTGTCCCAGAATTTAGCAAACAAACCTCTCTTGATGGACATTTAGATTTTTTTTTTTTTAATATTCCTTGTACTTGGTTCACTTTTGGGGGAAATCCTAGAGGTTAAATGTCAGTGTCGCTCTACGTAACTCAAGGAGTTGGAGCCACCCACCAGGTGAGGTTCAAGACTGTGATTCTTGGAGGAGGAGGAGTTGAGGAAGAAGGAGGAAGCAAGAGGCAGGAGGAGGGAGAGGAAACGAGAGGGTGGAGGGTCCTCCCCGGAGGCAGCAGGGTGAACTGGGGCTGGGCAGGGCTGTGGGCTCTAGGCCCAGGGACATGCTGGGGCTGAGCTGGTGGGTGGAGTCAAGGAAGCTGGTAGAAGGCATAGGCTGCGTGCGTTTTTCCATCCTTCCCAAAGTCTGCTGCAAATCGCCCACCTCTCCCTGCACCTGCTCCCCCTCCATGCCACCTCACTCCCAGCCTGGGAAAACCCAGTCAGAATTAATAAAAGCAGCAGATTGCTTAGAGACGAAGGGCGAGGGGTGGAGACAGTTTGGGGGCCTGATATTTCCCTCATGTGCAATAATCGGGTTGTGAGGTCTAGAAACAAAACCCCGTTGGTGGCACTTTTATTAGCATTAGCTCCTAATGCATAATTACCTGGCAAGCCCAGGGGGCTGATGCCGGTGTCCCACCCCCACTGCTCTCCCCTGGGCTGGGCCACCTGCCCCAGGGTCTGGAGGAGCGGGGAGGCACTGCAGAGAAGGCAGACTAGCTCTTCCCACACAGGTGGAGACACTCTGGGGTCTGGGCTGCTAAGCTCCAGGCTCCTGGGGAGCTCAAGTATTTCACTGCTCTGTGGAACCCCACAGGGCCCAAGTCCACTGGAATCTGGGGGTTCAGGCCTAGGCTGGGGTTCTCCTGGAGGAGCCGGCGTCAGACACAGCCGAGGTGCCACCCTTTCTGCTCTCTTGGCTGCTGAGGTGTCATCATGTGGCTGTGCAGCTGTGACCAGCACATCCTCCTGACTCTGCGCACTAGAAACTCTCAGGCCTGGGACACAGCTGGAACCCCTGTGTCCTATCCCCTTCCCTGCTCTGTGGTTGGCTCCGGGTTTCCTTTTCTGACTTGAGTTTCCCCCGCTGGACAGTAGGGGTGCCTCCTGGGGTCCTCTCCTGCTGCTTCATATTGTCTGGTGCTGGTGTCAGGAGTCCCAGGATTCCTCCCCACCCTGCCCTGGAGAGACCACACACGCACAGTGCTTTCTACTCCTACGTGATGCTGGGGGTCCCCACAAATGGGAGGGTGGGTCAGATCCTCTTCCCTGGGAGGCCCCCTGGAGGTGGGGGTAGGGGAGACAGGGAGGCAGCTGCAGGGCCTGTCTGCGGGACCCACCAGCTTCTCACTCCTCTGTCTCGCCTGCTCACTCTCCTCCTCTCCTTGGCAGGCAGGGAGAGCAGGCCTGGAGTCTGGGGAGAGGCGGGGGCATCGTCTAGCGGAGCTGCGCAGCGACACTTTCAATCTGCTGCTCTTGCCCCTCGTTGTTCCAGAGCTGATGGTTCTGCTGCATCACCCTGGTGGTCAGGCGAGGGAGATCAGAAATACCAGAGAAAAATTAGCCTCTGCTAGGCACACCAGAGGCAGAATCGAGTGATTACAGTAAATGAGGGTTCTGGAGCCAGACAGCCCGGGTTCAAATCCTGCTCTGCCGCTTGCCCACTGTGTGACATTGGGCAAGTTACTTCGCCTCTCTGATCGCTTGTTTCCTCTTCCATAGATGGGGACATGGACAGTGTCTGCCTGAGTCAGGACTAACTGAGGTAACACACACGAAGTGCTCTGCCCAGTGCCTGGCAGGCAGGACACCCCCATGAGATCATTGTTTGTCCCTTAAAAAACCCTTCCCTCCTCAATTAGACTGCATTGTTTGGCCAATATCTGACTCGTGTCTGCCTTCTCCCACCACATGCTAAGTTCCAGGAGGGCAGGAACTAGGTTGCTTCGCTGGGTTCCTTGCTGGTTCGGTGATCATGATGATGTAGCCCCAGTGCTGATACTCTAGGGACACTGTTCTTTCTTTTTGCATCCTCACCAGCCCTGCACATGCCTGCCCATGACCTTGCTCACCTATTATGCCTCTTCCAGGAAGCCTTCCCTGATGCTTTCATTTCGATACATCTCCCCGCCAGGCTTTCCACAGCCCCCATTGTCAGTGTGGCTTCATCTTCCCCACCCAGAGCAAGCCCCCTGAGGCCAGGCGCTGTCTCCAGCTTTCCTCTGTCTCCCAGCAGGGCCCAGCTCAGGGGCTCCAGGCAAAGTTGGCCTCGGTCCTCTTTCATTTATTGGAGCCTCACAAGAGCTCAGAAAAGAAGGCAGGTCCTATCCCCATGTGAATGGAGCTGACACAGAGAGGTTGACGTGCTCAGTATCACACAGCTGCTGAGGGGATGGGCTGGGATTACGACCCAGGCCTCCAGACACCTGGCCTCTGATCCCCTCTTGCCCCTGGGAGCTCACACTCTAGTTGGGGAAGACGCGATGAGGAACCACTCAGAAGACAGCGGCAGATACTCAGGTTACTGTGACTGTGTGGGCCTCCTGGGTACCTCTTCCAAACAGGAGGAAAGCATGCAGGGAAGACAGTACCCTGAGCAGGGGCCCAGGTGAGTCCGGCGGGAGAAGGCCGGGCCTGGACTGCCAGTGGCCTTGAGTGCCAGGATGAGGCAGGGCTAGGCCCTCCCAGAGGCCCTGACAATGGCCTCAGTTTCCAGCCCATCTGCCCATGGCTGAGGCCAAGGAAATGAGGTGCCCACAGGCTTCACCCCAAGTTGGGCCAGCTCCATCGTTAGCTGAGTTCTTGAGGGCCTACTGTGTGCATCACACTCAACCCTCTGCAACCCATGACAGCAATCAGATGTCAGAGGCCCAACATGGGGAAGGGACTCATGAAGGCCACCCAGCAAACCTGTGCCAAAGCCCTGAGATTGGGTCCACAGGAATCAGGAGGCTCTGTCCTTAGCTTCAAGGGCATCATCTCAGGGTTCCCGTCTGGACCTCTCCTCTCTAGGCAACCAGAAACCCGGATGCAAAGCTCCCAGCCTGCCCCTCTCCAGCCCTAAGTCTAGGATGGGCATCTCAGGCCCTTAGCCCCACAAGAGGCCAGGCCCCCTGCGGTTTGTGGTTGGACTGAAAGGCAGCTCACACTGCCCCCTGGCTGAGCTGACCTAGATCAGCAGAAAATAAATCATTTAAGTGCATCACCCACTTCCCATCCTGTTCCCCAGGCCCAGCAGCCCAGCCTGTGCCCCTTGCCCCTCAACTCAGCAGGAGCATGGAGGACAGAGAAGATGAAGCCCCCTGCGGGAGGGGGAGGGAGGCAGGGACCATGGACTGAAATGGGAGCCACACAGTCCCTGTCTCTCCCGCGGCCATGAAGCTGTTATTTAGCCTCATTTTGTCCCCACAGCAACCAGGAGGTGAGCATTATTGGCCCATTTTTCTGAGCATGAACCTGAGGCTCAGAGAGGTCAAGGGACTCATCCAAGCTGACACAGCAAGTAAACGGCAAGGTTGATGCTGGTCTTCTGACTCCCAGAGTGGGTGCTGGTTTCTTGTGTCTCTACAGGTACTGGAGACCTTGCTCAGCCCCACTTCCTCCAGGAGACCTGTAGCCCTGGCCCCACTGGGACTAGGCCATGAGCACCTGCGGCCTTGCTTCTGTCCCCTGCTCTCCCCACACGCCAAACTCTCTGTGCCCGGCAGGCTAGGTGGTGCCTAAGGATTCAGGGTCTGACCTCCAACTACCTGGTGTTGGGTCCTAGCTCCGCCCCTTAGGAACGGATTTGGGCTGGTGACACCATCTATTTTTTCATCTATAAAACGGGACTAACTGTAATAGCACCCACTTTCTGGGGTTGTTGCAAGGTGCCTGTGAGGTGACCTGTGACACACAGGAAGGGTGCAGTGGGTGCTGCTTTCGGTGCTCTTCCCATGGTGGGGAGCTGGCTTTAAAGCAAGATTGTTGCCGAAAGACCAAAAAACTAAGCAACGCTTCGAAGAAGTGGAGAAATCACAGTTTTAATAACACGCGAGGACTCTGAGGTTGTCCCAAATCCCAAATCAGAGTGGGGAAACACGCGGGAATCTTGCCTTATAACTGCCTCTCAAGTTCATTGTTTTGCAAATATGCTCCCTCCCACGAGGCCCTGGAGGAGGTGCAACTCTTCATCTACCCTTCCCCCAGGTGTTCCAAGGTTCTGCGCCAGAACAATGCCCCCTACCCTCCCGCAGGGCAGGGCTTTGTTCAGTTTTATGGCCTGACATTCCTCGCAAGACCAGCTTCCTCCTCAAGATGACTGGTATCCAGGGCCTGCCCCTCAGCCGCTTCCCCTTTCCTGCCCCCTCTAAGCTGAGCTGCAACCTTCTTGCATCGGGGCTGTGAGCCCCCACAGACCAGCCCATGTTGAATATTCTGTCAGTTGGCACTTGCTGAGTGGGTGGGTGGGTGGGTGCTGCCTGCCTTCAGGGAGCAGGGAGAGATGTCCATGACCAGACTGGGAGGGGAGCCATGATCAGAACAATTTCCTTCCTCCTTCCCCAGGTCTGAGGAGGGAGCCCCCAATGGGCTGGCTGGGTGCAGCGTGAGGAATGGACAAAGGGCCTGGCAGGTGGTGGGAGCTCTGGGCCCAGTGCTGGGTGGGCTGATTCTAGAGCCCGCTGGGCTGCTTCCCAGGGAAGGCTGCCCCACAAACCCGCCAGCTGGGTTTGGATGAGCAGGCAACTGGTATCAGGGCAAAGGCCCTTTATGATGCTTCTGCCGGTGGCTGACAATTGCCCACCTGCATGCATCCCGTGATGGGCTCCTTTCCACCTCCCTCGCAAGTAGTCCACTCTGTCCTGGACGGCTCAGACAGGACGAGAGGTCTAGCTTGATCTGAGGTCTGCTTCCTTGTACCTGCCACCTTTGCTTCGTCAAGCCAACCCTGGACATAGCTGTCCCTTCTCCCACACACCTGCCTTCAGTTGTGTTAAGAGTTCAGGTCTGGGCCCGAGTACATGGGTGTGACTCCAGGTTCTGACACTTTCTAGAAGTGTGGCCTTGAGTCACTTACTTCTCCTTTATGAGCCTCAGTGTTATGCTTTGCAAACTGGATATTTTAAAAAAAATTCTTCAAAGAATATTTTAGGCCTAGGTGTTCCTCAATATCAGATTTCCTCCACTATTTATGAGAGGGAGTGGTGGCAGCTGGCCTCAACCTACCAAGCTCCCACCACCCTTTCTCAGAGAGCAGTGAGGAGCCATGGAAGGCTTTAGAGCAGGGGCATGAGCTGTTATGTCACCAGACTCTCAGTCAGGGTCAGAGGGGCTCAGACGGGGCAAGATTGCTGTGATCAGGGGCCCAGGGAAGACTTCCTCTGAAGGTCTGGGGCACCCACATCTCCCTGATGTTGGCATTGCTCCAGGTGCACCCCCCTGACAATGCCATAAACTTCCAGGCTACTCTGTCTTTAGTGGCAAATGCTGTCTGTAGCTGTTTCCTGGTGCAAGACGAGGTTATCTCCAATTCCAGCCTCCACACCAGTGACTCCAAAGCTGTAGCAGCTTTGTCCAGCCAGTGGCCCATGAGCCACCTCTTCCTGAGAGCCTGGAAGCGACAGGCCAAGAGCCCAGCAGTGGACAGGGCAGAGCAGGAGCTCCTGCCTCGTCTCCCGCAGCGAGGCCAGACCCAGCTCCCAAGGGGATCCTCTCCCACAAGCCGAGAGCCCTTAGGCAAGGCCCATATCTGACCTGAGCCAGAGCATGGACTCGGGGAAGGATCCCTGGTCTCAGTCCCAGCTTTAGTGGCATTTAGCAGGTCACTTAACTTCTGTGAGCTTCAGCTCCTTTCTTCCTTTCTTCCTATCTATCTATCTAATCTGATTAAAAGTTCTTATTGATCTCTAGGAGTCGGTGTTGCATCAAATAGAGGAGACGCAACTGCAAAACCCTTTCCCTGTAAATGGACTATCGCGGGGCACTTGTACAGGGAGAGAGCACGTAAGTAAGCTCTGGAACTTTGGGGAAAGCCCTCCCTACTCTGAGTCTCAGTTTCCCTGCCTGCACAGATGCTTTCTAAGGCTCATCCAGATCCGAGACGCCAAGCGGCAGATTCCTCCATGGGGAAATGGACGTGCCGACAGGCTCTTCTTGTCGGCAACACGATCTTCCCTCTCGGGGGACGCAGGCTCCCTGCTGGCGCGCCTGGTGATTAATACGCCCTGAGTGGGGCCCCTGACCTGCTGTCAGGGACGTCAAGGTAAGAGCCCATCCACAGGCTGAGGACTCCGCCGATGAATAAATAATAACAGCCGTGAAGTAATGGGATCTGGGAGGCTGCTTAGGATAATGGAGCGACAGACGTGGCGTTAAGCCCCAGGGACCAGAGCCGCCGGAAGAGCTCCGGGAGGGAGGGCTGGCAGGAGCACTGGCCTGTGCACAACTCAGCAACCTCCCGTCTGCTGACCGTGACCACAATGGCCCCTGTCCCAGTCCTGGGTGGTCTGCAGCACGGTGCTTATAGTGCAGCTATGTGTGCAGGCTTTGGAGTCACCCAGACCTGCTGCCGCTCTGCCGAACTGAGCCTCAGTTTCCACATTTGCACAGTGGACATAAGGAGAGGCGGTGCTACTATGTAGCAGCTCATAGTGAGCCCCTGCTAGTGTTGCCCCTGGTTGTCCTCAAAGTGATCGCGCCCCTTTCAGAGCACTGAAGTCTTAACTCCAAAGTGCCCTGTGGACCATGCAAGGCAGGGGTGGTGCCCATTTGCCAGATGGGGAGACTGAGGCTCAGAAAGGTGCCCATCTCTCTCCAGGAAATCCTGGCTACCTTTGTTCAACACTGACCACATTCCTGCTTTGGGTCCAGCTGTGTGCTGGGCTTATAGGTGGTGACACTAATGAGTCAGTCTGTGTTGTGGAGAATCTCACAGTCCACAGGGAGGGGAAGTGAGGTAAAGGGTGAGTCTTTCAACTGGGCCCCTAAATGAAAACCACAATGAGACGTCACTACACATACATTAGAAGGTGACAATACCTTTTGTGTTGGGTCAGCTGAAACTGTCTCACATTGCCAATAGAAAGCAGGAAATGTTACGATCACTTCACAAAAGGTCTGACAAGTTCTTATAAGTCCAAACATGTAACTGTCCTTGACCCAACAATTCCACTCCTACGTGTCAGCCAAGAGAAATGAAACCATGTGTCTACACAGAGACATGGACATGAACATATATAATAGCATTGCTTATAGGGGCCAAAGCCTAATTCCCCCCCCCCCAAGTATCCATTGACGGGTGAAGGGCTGAATAAAAACGATCGATGTAGGAATCAAGGAGGGTCAATCTCAAAGATACTGCACTAAGTGAGAGAACCCAGACACCAAAGAGTATGTATTGCATGAAATTCAACAAACGGGAAAACTAGTTTCTAGTGACAGAAAGTACATCCCAGGCTGCTTTCTGGGGCCAGGTTAGTGTGGGGGAGACAGACTACAAAGAGCAGGAGGGTATTCTCTGGGGTAAGAGAAACATCCTATATCTTGACTATGATTGCTGGTGGTTACACGAGTATACATATTTGTCAAAACTCACAGAACTCTATATTTTTGTGGATTTTATTGTTTATAAATCTTCCTAAAAGTTCATAAAAAATCAAATCAAAAGAAAACACAAGCACCAGAAAATAAAATTACTGACGAGAGTCATCTAAATAGCTGGTAATCCCAAAGAGCATATGACTGTGGCCAACTAGAAGGCTCTAATACAAACAACCCATTTGGTATGAGGTTGGTGGCTAGAGGGAGGGAGAGGCTTTGCCCAATCTGGGCTGGCTAAGTCATGGTACCATGGGGCATGGGTAGAAAGACAGGCCTTCCTCATGGGCCAGTCTCCTGCCTCCTCCTCTCCAGGATCAGCCAGCTCAAGAGAATTGGAAAGGGCTCCTCTGCTGGGGTCTTCCTTTGGTAAAATGGTGGTGAATTTGTGCAAAGAAAAAGGCCCCCCTTTTTCCAAGCAGAAACAGCTCCTTGCCCCTTGACAAGTAGAGCACGGACTGGATTTCAGCCCCTACTTGCCCCTTGGTTCAGGCCTTTGTGCTTGACTCCACCTGGAGGCTTCCTACTGAGCCTCCATCCTGGAAGCTGCTCTGCCCTTAGGCAAGCCCCTGCCTCTCAGTTTCCTTATTAAAATCAACTGTGAATATCTAATGAGGTAAGAGAAAGAAAGTTGCTTTGGAAAGTATGATATGCTTGATAAATGCCAGTTTCTCTTTAGCCCATGGCTGGATAGAGGAACAGATGGATGGATAGATTATTGAATGGTTGGTGGAAGGTAAGTGGATGGATAGATGGATGACAAAATAATCTCTAAATTCAAGCTCTGTGTTCTTCGTATTCTCTGGGAGCAGTGAAAGGCAGAGAGTGAGATTTGGGGCCACACATCTCCTGACCCCCATCTTGTACCATCCTCCCAAAGAGGTTGATCCCAGCTCATGATTCTTTGGACCCCAAATGCCATGAGCAATCCTCCTCCTCAAGCTGGTGGCAATGAATTTGGCAGGTGGGTAGTGGGCTGAAGAAAGGAGCCTGCTCCTCCCTGAGCCGGGCCCCTCCCTCCTTGAGGTGGAGGGTCCTGGCTGATGATCTTTCCTAGGCCCTGATCTACAATGAGATAAACGGTTATTCTCTTAGCCCCTTTCTCCGTAAAAGGATGGACAGAGATGAGACAATTAAAAGGCGGTTCCCAGACACCCTGGAGAGATTCAATGAATAATAACAGACTTCCAGCTGCAATCTGGCTCAGGCCTTGGGAACAGACAGCTATAAAAACGGCTTAAGGGGCCCCGTGGAATGACTTAATTTTCTGGAGAACAATAGCCAGGAGGGAGCAGAGAGCTAGCCTTCCCTTCGTCAGCATGAGTGCTAACTACCTCCTACAGGAGGGGCCACTGCTCTCCAGCTCACCAGCCTGCTGCCAGACGCCAGGGCAGAGGTGTGGAGAGCCGGCACGGCCATGGCAGACTCAGCCCCACAATGGGCGCCTTATGTGCCGAGCCAGCTCAGCCGGGTTCAGGGAGCCTGAGTGGGGCGGTGAAGGATTGAGAAAAGACAAGAGAAGAAAGCTGGGTCAGGGTGGGACGCTGTCCTCTCTGACGGAGAGCTAGCGGCAGCGCCGTGGACTACAAGCCGTGTCTTTATTTTACAGATTCCACGAGGCAGAGTAAGGGCGTGGTCAAGATGTTTACAACATTCTCGTGGGTCGATCCTACTCAATGACATGCACCTGAACTCTATCAAGCCCACATCACTCAGACACGTGGGGCCACGTGTTCGGACCCGGGTTCAAGCTCACAACTGCAGCTGTTGGTTAGAATTGTGCTGGGAGGGCTCTGCCCTCCAAGCTGGGACTTGCACGTGGCCATGAGAGGACTGTGCCCCCTCATTAGTCCGAGGCTTAAACCCGTCCGAACACCGTAGCCGCTGTCCACAGAGAGCAGGGACTCTGAAGTCAGGCAGATGAGGAACACACCCCAGCTCTGGCCCAGCTACTGCCCTGGATCCCCTCCCTGCTTGCCCATGTGTGAGATGGGGTGATGATGAAGTGCACCACACAGGACAGTCCCATCTGATCACAAGGGAGATGCTCTGCTGTGTCTGAGGGAAGTGGTGGAGACCATGCAACCGACCACAGTGACCACTGCTCAGGGCCACCAGGCGTCGTGGTGTTGAGGGTCTTCAGGAGCAAGAGGGGAGGAGAGGCACAGGTCACACCTGGGCCACCTGCATCTTCTCCTCCTACCTGCAGCCCTCCCCGACTTACCTGCTCCTTCAGAGCCGGTTCCACCTAGCCCACAGCCCAGCACAGATGACGGAGAGACCCAGAGGCTGGAGACGGAAACCAGAGGGGACGGGAGCTTGCCCAAGGTCATTGGGCTCTGGAACTCAGGTCTCCCACTCCCCAGCGGAATCTTTACCTGGTAATGCCCTCTCATCCTTGCAGGCTCTGTCCATGGGCCTTGTCTGTAGGGAGCTTTCCTGAGCCCTCAGACTAGGGAAAGCCCCTCTGCCCTGTCATCCAGGGATGCTGGAGCACATTCCACTTGCACTGCAGCTTTCCTTTAATGTCTGTGCTCCCAGGAGAGAGGGTGGCCCCCGAGAGCATTTTGGAGATATCCCCAGGGCTTAGCACAGTGCCTGTGCATAACCAACTGTGCCAAGCCGGCACAGCCATGGGTGAACCTGAGAGGGGGTGGTGAAAGATTTAGAAAAGACAGACAAGAGAATAAAGCTGGGTCTAGGTGGGACGCTGCTCTTTGATGGAGGCACAGCACTGTAGCCTGCAAACCATCTTTATTTTATAGCCAGACTAGTGGCCCAGTGCACAAAATTTGTGCACATTAAAAGGGGATTAATTAGAGGAAATATTTTAATATTGCTATTTGCCCTTTCTCTATAATAGAAGTGTCAGAGATTAAAGAAAATTAGTAAAACGTATATGAAAATCTTCCTTCTGTCAGAGTCTGGGGTACACCATGGAACCCAGAGTCAAGTCTTCAACCACCCATGTGCACCTCAAAATCGCTCGAGACCCAAACCTGGACAGCCCCCCTTCATTGGGCTAGATCCAGATCTAGCCGGTCCCAACCTGTCAAGACCTGCCAGGTGGGGGGTGCAGCCTCAGGTCCCCTGGGTGCGAGGGCAGGGAGGCACAGCCTGAGGTCCCCCATCAAGCCCTGCTGGGTGGAGGGAGTGGCCTGTGATACCCCAGCCTGGCACTGGGGCAGGGGGCACAGCCTGGTGCTGGGCTGGGGAGTATGGCCTGAGGTCCCCCAGCCCAGCACCAGGGTGGGGAGCACACCTTGAGGGTCCCCATCAAGTCCCACTGTGTTGGGGGCACAGCCTCAGGTCCCTTGGCCTGGAGCCAGGGCAGGGAGCATGGCCTGAGGTCCCCCAGCCTGGCACCAGGGAAGAGGGTGCAGCCTGAGTTCCTCTGACCTGGTGCCAGGGCCGGGGGAGCAGCCTGAGGTCTCCCATCAATCCCTGCAGGGGAGGGGCATGGTCTGAGGCCCCCGTCAAGCCCTGCGGGTAGAAGGCACGACCTGAGATCCCCTGTCAAGCCCCATGCAGGAGGTGGGTGGGCACACACCCTCAGGTCCCTGCTGATTGCTCCCTAAGGCTCATTATGGGAACTTAGCCTCAGCTGTGGGTGCAAACTGACAGGAGTGATGGTCAATTTGCATATTCCCTCTTTATTATATAGGATTCCACAAGGCAAAGTAAGGGCGTGGTCAAGATGTTTACAATGTTATTGCGGGTTTTGAATCCACTCAATTCTGTGTACCCGATCAAGCTTTGTTTACTTGCTGCACCTCCCGCAGCCCATATCACTTAGCCTCGTGGGAGCACAGGTTCGAACCATGAGGTCAAGCTTACAACTGTAGCCTTTGGCTATAATTGTGCTGGGACTTGCACGTGGCTTTGCCATGAGAGGACCATGCCCTCTCGTTAATCCCAGGCTTGAACCTATCCAAATTCTGTAGCTGCTCTCCACAACCAACGATCAATAGAAACTAACTTGCCCAGCCAGTGGCTCAGTGGTTGAGCATTGATCTATGAACCAGGAGGTCACGGTTTGATTCCTGGTCAGGGCACATGCCCAGATTGTGGGCTTATTCCCCAGGGTGGGGCATGCAGGAGGCAGCCAATCAGTGATTCTTTCTTATCATTCATGTTTCTGTCTCTCTATCCCTCTCCTTTCCTCTCTGGATTCAATAAAAATATATTTAAAAAATAAATAAAAACTGTTCTTTGCGATGCCTCCACCCCTTTCAGCTCCCAAGGGTGGGGATGGGCATTCCCACTGTGGAGGATAAGGAGTGGTCAGAAGTGGCCACTATGGACTTCTCAACCTTGATCAAGCCCTGGTTCTAACTCCAGCTCTGCCTGGACTGCACTGGTCCCCAGGTACGCTTACTGGGATGTGTAAAAATAACTGCACAGTAAGCCCACGCAGCAAGGTGAAGACACGGAGAGCCAGGAGAGGGATGAGCTAATTAGGGAAGGAGAGTATTGAGCAGATGTCCAGGTGTTTTGTGAGCAGGAGGCTGGGAGGCTGAGGGTAGTCTGTAGGTCACTCTGGCGCGTGGCTGAGGCTTGCTGGCCAGGAGAAGCCTCTGGTGCCACCAGCCCTATCCTGCCCTTTGTGGGTACCTTCCTAATGTCCTATCACTAGAGGAACTGGATGGACAACTATATCCTCCCCTGCAGAGGTCAAGTCTCCCAGGGCTCATCTCTTCCCTCCTGCCTCCCCATTCCTCACCTCCTGAGCTCAGGCCCGCAGTGCAGAGGAAAGAGGGTTGTTCTGAGAGTCCAGACCCTCTGTGGGGCTTCAGTCAGTACAGCACTTGATGATGTGCCGAGACCTTGCAAACAACACCATATCAGATCCCAGGCCCACCTCACCGTTTAGATCGGAGATCACAATCTCTATTTCAGAGACAGAAAAATCAAGGCCCAGACGAAGAAGGCAGCACGGACGGGGCTGGCATACCAACCCAGGTCTTCTGACTCCCAGGCCAGTGCTCATTCTCATCTGAGCTCTGCTGCCATGTTGTCTGCTCCCTCAAGGCCTCAGTTTCCCCATTTGCACAAAGAGGGTTTCCTGCAGGAACATCAGTTTCCCTGTGGAGAGGGGCAAGGCCACAGCCACGGACCTTGGCTGATTATCAGAGTGAGGGCAAAGGCAGGGCTGGGCAGCTGCCAATCAACCTCACCCTGTGACCCCCAGATCTCCCTGGGCCCACCCGCCCTGTGGGAGGGGGCACCTAGATACAGTGGGTGGGTTGGGGCAGGGGTGGTGGGCAAAGGATCCTGGGCCCTTGATTCCCAGACGTGGAGAGGGGGCCCTCCACCCACCTCCTGGCTTGATGTTTTCCCCAGGAGAGAGAGAAAGCTCCAAGAGAAAACTTCCTTCTCATTGCCCTTCCTGACCCGCCCTGGGCAGGGTGGGGGCAGCCTGGAGGTTGAGAAGTGGATGAACCTTCCCCAAAAACATGGTCTGGCTGTGCTGAGTGTTCAATCTAGGGCTGCTGGGAAAGGTCAAGACTGCCTTCCCCGCAACAGGACCCCTGGCTGGGGCACAGGATGGCCACCATGCGGGCCTGTGGGAGAATCAGCCTGCTGGCTGGAGTCTGCCCTGTGAGGACCGCCCTGCTCCTGAGCACGCTGCCCTGACCATCTCCTCTCTGTCTTTTAGACTCGGGGATGCATAGATTACAGTAAACAGAAACCAAACCACAGGTATACCTCCGGGGGCAGAGGTGGAGGGAGACACGACACAGGCAGAACCTGGCAAGGTCACATCGTCACTCAGTAGCAGAGGCAGGACCCAAGAACGGCAGTTCCTGTCCCTCCCAGCACTTGCTGACAGTCTCCAAACTGTGCACGGGGCAGGGACTCGGGGAAAGAAGACAGGGCAGGAGAAGCCGCAGGCTCCGGAGCCATCACAGCTCCCACCCTTCCAAGGGGAGGACGCAGCCTGCAGGCTCCGCAGGGCCCTCGTGGGAAAGTGGGGGGACGACTGGCCCCTGCTGAGCTGTGGGGCCGTGGGAACATCTTCTGCACAATCAGGCAGCAGGAGAATCCAGAAAAGCAAAGGTGCCCCCCACCTGGAGGACCTCGTGCACGTGGAAACTGTCCTCGTGGGCAACGTGGAGTCCCTCTTCCTGGGAGTATGTGGGTTACCCTCAGCTGTATGTCACTGGGTCTCTGTTCTCATGACCTTTGCCATTAAAGACATTCTAAGTCTCCAGAGGCTGCTATTGGTGGTCTTCCATGGTTGTGGCCCTGTGGGAACCTCTCTGAGCCCAGTTCTCTAGTGGGGGGAGTAGGATGCTCTGAGCCCAGTTCTCTAGTGGAGGATGTAGGATGCTCTGGGCCCAGTTCTCTAGTCGGGGGAGTAGGATGCTCTGGGCCCAGTTCTCTAGTGGAGGATGTAGGATGCTCTAGGTCCAGTTCTGTAGTGGGGGGAGTAGGATGGCCTGAGCCCAGTTCTCTAGTGGGGGAGTAGGATGCTCTGGGCCCAGTTCTCTAGTGGAGGATGTAGGATGCTCTGGGCCCAGTTCTCTAGTGGGGGGAGTAGGATGCTCTGAGCTCAGTTCTCTAGTGGGGGGAGTAGGATGTGGACGTGGAGTGAGCACACCCAGCGGTGGGGTTGCATAGAACTGGGACCTCTTTCCTCAGCCAACCCCATTTCCCCTGGGTAACTCCTACACATCTTCAAGTGACTGAGGCCTCCCTTCCTTGGGGAAGCTCTCTCTGACCCTCAGACTAGGAAAAGCCTGCACATTTTCTGCCCTGGGGACATCATGTAATTCTCTTTCTCAGCCCTTTCTCTTTCTCCGAGTCACAGGTGTCGTTTTATATTTATGAGATCATTTGAGGAATGTCTACCTCTCCCCAAAGACTACAGTCCTCATAAGGGCAGGGCTGGGCCATTTTCATTCAATGTTGCATGCTCAGAACCCTCACACAGGCCTGGCACATGAGCCTTGGTCGTACCTGTTGAAGGCATAAGTGAGTAAAGGAAGGAACAACGGACAGTCAAGGAGAAGGTCGCTGAGTGCTTCCTGGACTTTGCTGGTGCTGGACTGGCAAGGAAGGCCCTTGTTGATAGAAAGAGCTCCCCCTAAAGCAGGAGCCAAACCAGTCCCCTGGGGCTGGGTCAGCAATAAGGCGGGACTGCTGAGTTGGGGAGAGATGTGTCTGAGGACCAATTGAGTTCACTCTCCCACCTCCTCCGTCCAGAGAAATGCATCTATTCTAGTCCTCCAGGCCTGCTCCCCAAAACAAGTTCTAGCCTTGATTCCGTCCCTAAAATTAGGAACCCCCCTGGTATGGCTAAGAAGAAAGGGTCATACACAGGACAAGTCATATCCCCATTAGCTGAGACTCCTCACGGAGCATTGGTATCATTATTTTATTAATTCCCCAATATTTATCAAGTACCTGCTGGGACCCGGCTCAGTACCAGGTGCTCTGAGGATGCAGGCAGGGAACTCAGCTCAAGTGTCCCCACGCTCCCAGTGCCCCTGAGCAGGGAACTAGCCCCGCGCCTCAGACGTACTGCAGGCAGGCTGGGCGTGTCTGCATGTCTTAAAGAGTGAGACGCCAGCCCTGGCCCGTGTGGCTTGGTTCGTTGGCGTATTATCCAGTACACCAAAAGGTTACGATTCAATTCTCAGTCAAGCCACATGCTGGGTTGCAGGTTCTAGCCCTGGTTGGGTACATGTAGTCTCTTTAAAGTCAATAAAACCATATCCTCGGGTGAGGATTTTTTTAAAAGTGACTGAGGGGCCAAGGACCCCCACCAGAGTGGCTTCCTTCCTGTGGTGCCAGAGGCTGAGCTGGCCAAGAGAAAGGCCAGATCTGCAACCTCCATCCGGCTTGGCAGTGGGAGGTGACGTGCCCCCAGGCTTGCATTAGAGTGCAGTGGAGCTGGGCTGCCCCCGCCCCCATCTCCCGGTTCCCAGTTCAACCCTCTCAGGTGGAGCTGGGTCCTAGCAGTTCATCCTGCCCCATGCTCTAGGCCTGCCTCTCTCTCTGGGCCCCCAGAAGCAGGTGGGAAGTGGGCACACACCCTCCGAATTCAGAGAAGCCAGGGTCTGCCTCTGTCCTTCTTCCCACTTCTGCCTCCCAGCCCCTCCGGAACAGGGCCTTCCGCCTGACCTCTCCAGCCAGCTGGCATCTGAGCATCACTTCCCTGCCAAGGCAGGTGGGCTTCAGGTGACTTACTTCACATTGACAAGCTCGTCTTCCTGCAGAAAAATTGTGCCTGGGAGGTGCACTGGACCTTTATGGACCTCAGCTCTAGTTCTAGCCACATTACTGTCCTGACTGGCTCTGTGACCTCAGCAAGTCCCTTGGCACTGGGCCTCAGTTTCCCCCATCTGGCCCATGAGGTTGAACTTGGTGACTGCTAAATTCCTTTCCAGAAATTAGCCATACCCGCCCAGGTCCCTTCAACAACAAACAGCGGTAACAATTCTCTCCTCTGCTACTCGAGCACCATCAGAGGGTAGGGGCGTGTCTGTGCTGTCCACTCTTAGGGACCTAGAACATTGCCTGGCACGTGACTGGCACTCAAAAACTCTTTGTCAAGTGAATGAACAACAGCTACTCTTTATTAGGTGCATATTATGAGCCAAATGCTGGGCTAACTGCTCTTTGTGCTCAATCTGAAGACAGGCCGTCCAAGGAGGAGGGGCGAGGGGGGAAGGGGCCTACATTGGGGAACTGCACTGGGAGCCCTGACCTCACTCTCTCCTGCCTTTCCCCGCCTCTAACCTAATGAGCCCAGAAAGCGGTGTGAATGGCCCACGGTCACTCTCTTTAGAGTTTGGAAAGTCCTGTGGTTCAGTTCATATTGACAAACCAGCATTAAATCTATTCCTTCGATTTTGTTTCTCTTGATAAATACTCAGAGAGAAGGCCAAGTACCAGTTCATATCAGATATTATATACCCAGAAATCTTGTTATACTCTCCCAAGAAGACTATAATAAAGTCACAAAACAGGTGACAAACTGGGAAAAATATTTGCAACATCTATGAGAGAAAAGGGTTAATGGTCTTACTAGAAAGAGCCCTTCAAATCATTGGGGGAAAAACAAACTAGGAACTTGGAGATTCAAATGACTGATAAACTAGAAGAAACATTTTTTAAAAAATCATCATCTTCCCTAATAATCCAAGAAATGCAAATTGAAATAATAATGGGATGCAATTTATCTCCTAACGAATTGGCACAGATTCTCTAACTCCAATATTAGTTTGTATCAGAAAGAGCACCGTGATGGTGCATTGTGGGTACACGTGAACGCTGGCACATCCTTCCGGAGGGCAATTGACCAGGAAGATCTGAAAATCTTTAAAACGTGAGCACCTTTAATCCAGTGATCTTATTCCTAAACATTTATCCAAAGAAATGTCCCTAGGCTGTCTCTCTAAGTCTGATCAGGGTTTACAAATAAATGGAGTTGCTAATAAATGCCCGATTTCAGACCATAAAGAACTAGTCGAATAAATCATGGTACCTCTTACACCAGAATATCATGATCCAGGAAAAAGTCTATGGGGAGAGAGAGAAACATCGATCACTTGCCTCCACACAGGCCCCAGCGAGGGATCGAACCCACAACCTGGGTATGTGCCCTCACAGAGGATCAACCCACCGCCTCTTGGTGTATGGCACAACACTCCAACCAACTGAACCACACCGAACAAGGCATTTAGGCATCTTTAGAAAGACTCGAGAAACTGGAAAAAATGCTGAGCCCTTTGAGGGGAGAATGGAGAGGGCGACGGGGATGGGAGGAAAATTTATTTTCCACTCAATTGTTTTGTATTGCTTGAAGTCGTTATCACTTGCATGTATTAACCATTAAAGTAAAATCAATTAAGATTTAAAAGACAAAATGATGTAGAAATGTATTTTTGTCAAAAAAAAAAAAAAGGAATAGATTTTGGATGGCTGTCTATCAAGCTGTTAATCATGGCGATTGCTGGGCAAAGAATTCCTAACCCTAATCCTACCCTAACCCTAACCCTAACCCTAACCCTACCCTAACCCTAACCCTACCCTAACCCTAACTCCTACCTTTTTCCCTGCTTCGGCCCTCTACTCCCACCGCCTTTCCTCTTTTACACCCATAAAGGAGGAAGACTTTCCACTAGTGATGGTCCAAGTCCAGGATGTGTGTGGGTGTTGGAGGCACCATCATTAGAGGTCAAATTCACTGCACTGAAAAGACACAAGAATCGGTTGAGCCCTCCTCTGTCCTGCTTCCTCCATGTCTGCTGATGGTCTTGACCCCAAAAGGCAGCCAGCCCAGAAACCCCCTCAAAGTCTCCCAGGCCTGGGCTCTTCATCCTAACTCTCACCAGAGTCTGCACGTATTAGCACACTTATAAATAGAGTAGCATTTGGAGTCGATAGCACTGCTTCTCGGACACAACTTTCTTGGCTGGGAACTCTGTGTGTGGTGAGGACTGGGATCGGGACCTGGGATGTATACCTGCCTGGCTCTGTTTAGTATCTTAATAGCCCAGATTCTCCACTTGGAGCTCAGAACTATTCTCTGGGGTAGTGGGACTATAGGATATTTTTAATGCTCATGTTTATGCTAATCTACATTTTCTAATTTTTTCAGTATTTAGTAATTTTTAAGTATTTCCCACCCACCCACCCACCCATCCCCCAAAAAAAGATTTAAAAAAAAATCCCTCTTGGACAATCTTGCTGAAGACAAGGCCTTGGCCCCCACAACTTCCTCTTTAATCAGATCATCGAATTCTCCAAAGAAGTCCTTTGTGCACATCAAATTGCCTCCGTGCTTGCAGGGGATTAGGAAATGCCAGTTTTGATCCCAGGGGATTGGTTTTTGGAAGAACCATGACTTCTGAAGTGCAGAAGGGCTGTGAGAGAGGGCATTCGAGTCAACACACTAATGCCTGACATTTGTACGACAGCCTGGATTTACCCTGAGCACCCACATCCATTATCCCCTTTGATCCTCCTGGAAGCCCTGGGAAAGGCCGGACTTCCGTTGGAAATGGGAAAGTCATTATTAGTCCCATTTGACTCATAGGGAAACCGAGGCACAGAGACCTTGATTGTCCAAGATGGAAGAGCCAGACTATAAATGCAAGCCATCTGACTCTCTACCCTACACCCTTATGCTAACGTCTTCCCCAAGCTTGAGCCTCCATTTCCCCATCTGACAAATGGGGAAAAAAATAGTGCCTGCTACCCTACACTCCTGGGCTCCTCGTGAGGGTTAATGGAGTCAATGCACGGCACGGCTTAAGCCCATGTCTGGCATATAGTTCGTGTTGAATACATAACTTACTGAAGGAAGAAAACAGGTCTGTGCCCGTCAGGTCCTAGGCTTGCTCTGCCCATCTGCCTCCTGCGTGTTAGCAGAGCGTCTCCTCTGCCCAGGCTTTTGGAAGCGAGAGAACTAAAGCAGGCAGAGGGGCTGCCTGCCAACGGGTTTGAGGAGCAGGAGCAAGAGGCAGGTACACATCCAGCCCACGCATGAGGCACCACTGAGGCTTGAGATCTCACAGAGGGGAGTTTATTCTTCCCTCGGGGCACGGGTTCTGGGGAGACTTCCTTGATGACATGCTGGGGGCTCCTGGCTGCTGTGGTCCCCCAGGGCGAGGACTGGGTTCCTAAACCACGAGGTTCAGAGTGCCCTGAGAGAGATGCCCCCTCTCTGCACCCAGCACAAAGCAGGAAGAGCCTGGCTTGCCAGAGGCTGCTCCCGGGGATGCTTTCCCCCATTGCAAACCAGGGGTGCAGTGACAAAGAAGCTATGGGGTCTGGCCGAGAGGACAGGAAGGCACCAGCAGCTCTCCCTGCCCCTCCTGCTCTAATCTGTGTCTACCCAGCAATCTCTCCAAAGCTTTCCAAAGTCAAGGTGCCCTGTTTGCCAGAGCCGGTGGGTGAATCCTCTCAATGCAGAGAGAGACCCATGAGCTGGAGGCGTCTGCCTGCCCCTCCCTATGCCCACCACATCCCATTGCTGTCAGCTTCCCCTTGGCACTCTGGCACCCTCCCGGGAATGCCAATTAGGAACCAATGCTCCGAATTGCTGACTGCTGCTCGGGGCGAAGTGCCCTCACTCCTTCTCCATGACTGCTGCTGAGCCTTCAGATCCAGGGAGACACACAGCCTACCCTCAACACCCGGAGGCCGCTGCCCCCTGTGAGGCCCAGAGGAGCACTGTCCTGCGAGCAGCTGTGTGACCTGGAGCGAGTGAGCTAACCTCACCTGCTGGCTGTGTGGGGAGGACCCGGCTCCCTCCTGCGGTCCTGGGTGGCAAGTACTCCCCAGCGGTCTCCGCACTGTCCTGGGTTTGACGGTAACGTATGGTCTCCCTGTGTGACCTGCGAAGTGGGACTCGCCGTGCATTAGTGTGTCACTGGGGATCCAACGGGCTAATTCATGGGAAAGCGTTGGTGTTTGTCCATGTGATACGTGCTGTCACGTAAAAGAGTCAGTGTCCTAAATCTAGCGTCTTCAAAAGCGGGGCATTCAGCATGGCGGTCACTAGGGCCTCTGCCTCTACCTGTGCCCGCACTTTTCTTAGCGAGAGTGCTCCCTGCTCTCAGCTCAGCCCTTCTGGCGGCTCCTTCGCACTTCAGACAAAATTAGCCAAAATGCCCTGGAAGCACAGGGGCCCACCATGCGTCTGGGGCCCACAGGACCCTCACCGCCCAGCCGCTGGCGTTTTGCAGTGGCCTTGCAGCCCAGTCCACGACCTGCTCGCGGGCAGAGTGTTACGAGGCCCGCTCCCCTCACCAGGACCTCCCGCTGGACCAGCTCCAGCGATGGTAAAATCTGCAGAAATGTTGAGCCGCTTGGCCTTTGCTTGGTCACTGGAGTGGGCCACGCTGTGGTGTTTACACCCTGGAAACCAGGTAATGCTACAACGCAGGGCTTTTTCTTCTCTTTCTTCTTCCTTCTTATTCGAAGAGCTGCTTGTTAAGTATTTAGCCACTCACCACCGCTGAAGGCTCACAAAATGTGGCAATCAGTGATGAAGAGCTGAGAAGAAGGAAGTCCCATTTTAACTCCCAGGTGAAGTGTGTGCTGCCGGATTTCACTCTTCCTCCTGATTGCTTCCCAGCCCCGGGCAGTGAGGCCCAGCAGACTGCCCATTGCTGTGGGACCAGGCGGAAGGAGACTGCAGAATGTAAACACTCTAGCCCAGTTGGCATTGGGCATCAACCTATGAACCAGGAGGTCCTGGTTTGATTCCTGGTCAGGGCACATGCCCCAGTTGTGGGCTCGACCCCCCGTGTGGGGCTTGCATGAGGCAGCCCATCAATGATTCTCTCATCATTGATGTTTCCATCTCCCTATCCCTCTCCCTTCCTTTCTGAGATCAATAAAAAGGCATGATGTGTACACAGCCAGGGTTCGGAGGTCGGTGTTAATGGGCCAGGCACTAGGGTGCCCCGTGTCTGGCTTGCTGTCCTTTCCTCTGCTCCCTAGCCTGCCCAGGGCCACGCCCTCTGAGATGTCATATAAATGGGCTCGTGTGTCTGCAGGTGCAGCCTCTCAAGCAAATGGGTCCCCGGTGGGTGTTTCCTGCCCTGTATGCAAAGCCAGGGGCCCAGCAGCACCCACAACCCTGTCGCCGCTCACCCTCCCGTGCCTGGGGAGAAGGCAGCTCTGGGTGGAGGGTGAGGAGATCCTGGCTCTGACTCCACTACAGACAGTGCTGAGGCCTGCCCTCCCCCCGGTCCTCCGTCTGAATTTGGTAAGACAGGAGGATGACAAAGAGACACTTTTACTCTCTCGGCGATTGCCCTGGGAATCCTTCTTGGGGACAGCACTGTATTTGGGGAAAAAATGTTTGTCTGCCCCTTGGGGTGAGGAATGAGACCCAGAGGAACAGGTGAATGCCTGATGGTGGTCCTCGAACTGCCTTCCCCTGGAGAAGGGGCCCTGGAGTGCTGCACCTGGGGACAGAGGCCAGTGTGTGAGGCAGGGGCAGGGGCTGGGCGGGCTAAAAGGCTCTGCCTACTTAGGGGGTCCTGGGGGAATGGCAGGTCAGGCTTATGATGAGGAAGCTTAGGGGGCTGACCCTGGGTAGAGAAGGAGAAGACAAGACAGGGGAGGGGCTTTGGGGAGAGGAAAATTTCTTTGATGTTTCTATTGACGTGTAGCAGATGATGAGAAAGCAGGCGTCTGACGCATCTTCACCTGATGAGGACGCTGTAGAGGAGGCTGCAGATCAGTGCCTTGAGCCCCTGCAGCCTCCCTCCTGGTTAGCTCTCGGCCCATAGTAACCGCTGCCCTGACTCCTAGCGGCATGGTGTTCTTGCCCGTTTTCACCATCACTAAAGCAGAAACGGGCAGATGCACTGGTGTGTCTGGCTTCTTTCACTTCACATTTTGTCTCAGAGATTCTGCCAGGTGGCTACTCCCAGCCACAGCTTCTTCCTTCTCTTTGCTGGAGCATCCCATTGGCTGGGCAGTCCCCAGTTCAGTTCCCTCGTTACCTGGAAGGCAGCTTCCATTTCTGAAACGGTGTCGGTGGTGCTGAATGTTCTTTGGCTGAACGTGCATGCTCCCTCTTTGGGGATACCCCGGGAGCGGGATTACTGGGGAGTCCGCCTACATGCAGCTTTAGTAGATACTGCAAACGGTTTTCTAACGTAGTCGTGCAAGTTCGCAGCCCACCTGCTAGAAGGGAGAGGCCAGCTGCCCCACGTTCCAGCCCACACTGTCTCTGTTGCCATGCTGGCGAGTCTACTGGAGTGACTGCTGTCAGCCTCCAGACATCTCCAGGGAAGTCCATATAGCTCACTGACACCCTTGGACGAGGGAGTCTTTGGGGGAAGTCAAAGAGTGCCAGGCTCAGCCCTAACTGGGCCATGGAGGGAAGACAGAGTCTGTTCTCATGGAGCGAGCAGAGCTGGAAGAGGGAGCTGAGCTCTGCGGTCTAGATGGCAGCTGCCCTGTGATCCCCACCCCTACCACTCTCCACGGGCTTCAGAATGCCCTGCCCGCTCACAGGTTGGCTCTCAGGAAACGGTCCCCTGTCCCCTTAACTTCCCACCTCGTCTGTGGGCTCTCCTCATCTCTGCATCTCCTGCCCCCTCTTCATAGTCCTCCACCTCTGCCACCCCAACACCAGGCCCAGGCTGGGGGGGGGGGGGGGGCCACTATAGCCAAGCTCAGTCACTGTCAGTCCTCAGCATAATGCGCAGCCTGAAAATCCAGACCCACTCCCCTCCTCTCAGGGGAGTGCCCAGGAGGAGGTGGGACTTGGCGACTCAAACAGTTGACAAACACTTCCTGAGCACCTCCTGAGTGCCAGGCACTGTGCTAGGTGCTGGGGAGGAACAAGGGCCCTGGCCATTTTATCAGTGGCTAGAGCATCAGTCCGTTGAGCTAGGGGTTGCGGGTTTGATTCTCCATCAAGGGCACGTACCTCAGTTGCAGGTTCCCCAACCCCAGTAGGGGTGCATGCAGGAGGCAACCAATCAATGTGTCTCTCTCTATATCCTTCTCCTCCCACCCTTTCACTCTCTCTGGAAATCAATGGAAAAAAATATCCTTGGATAAGGATTAAAAGAAATAAATAAAAGAAGAACAAGGGTGGTGCCCTTGTAGGGTTTAGAGTCTAGTAATGGTTAGCCTATATAATAAAAGGCTAATATGCAAATTGACCAAATAGCACAACGACCGGTTGCTATGACGTGCACTGACCACCAGGGAACAGACGTTCCACAGGGGGAGCACCACTCAGCCAGAAGCCAGGCTCATGGCTGGCGAGTGCAGCAGCAGTGGTGGAGCCTCTCCCACCTCTGAGGCAACACTAAGGACCCCTCAGGGGATGTCCAACTGCCCATGGGAGCAGGCCTAAGCCAGCAGTGTATATCCCCCAAGGGAGCCCAGACTATGAGAGGGCTCAGGCCAGGCTGAGGGACGCCCACCCCCCTGTGCACGAATGTTGTGCACCAGGCTGCTAGTATGTAATATAGATAGATAGATAGATAGATAGATAGATAGATAGATAGATAGATAGATTAAGATATATATTAAGATACATTGGGGAATTATTAAGAGCTGTGCACAACAGAAGGAGCAGGATGTGAGGGAGGGTGGTAGGACAGACTTTAAGCAGTAAGATCAGAAGCCCTGTCTGAGGAGATGACAGGGAAGGGAGGTTTGAAGGAGGAGGAGGATTCAGACAGAGGGTCTGGGGAAAGCATTCCCATCAGAAGGATGGGAAGTGTGGGGTCTTAAGGGAGGAAAGAGCTTGGGATTTTTTGGAAACTGACAGGAGACAAGCCAGGGTATGGAGTAGGGGGTGTGGGGAGAGTGGTGACGGACGGGACAGGAGCGGGGGAGATAGATGGTAGCTGGACAGTAGATCAGGTAGACCCTCAAATGTCACCCTAAAGAGGCTGAAGTGTATTTTAAGCACAGCAAAAGCTTCTGAAACACTTAGAAAAGGTGTGGCAGACACCGCCACCACCCCCATTGCCACCACAGCCCCTGGCCCACCTCCTGGGAGGTCTCAGGCCCCCCTCAAGCACATGGCTCAGCCCTCCCCATTCCGCCCAACACTAGAGCCCTCCCCTGTCCCCTCATGGGAGCTGAGACCAAAAGAGCAGGGGGATTAACTCCCGCAGAGCCACCCTCAGCCGGAGGACAGGGCCCGCGGATCAGTGCGCAGGGCCCCACCCTTCCAGAGCACAGTCCTGAGAGGGGTTTGCATCTATTGGGAGCCCCACCAGAATGGAGGCCCACGGCTCACGGCTGACCCCTCGGGACAACAGCTCCTCCTCCTCCCCTTCTCCCCAGAGACACCAATGATGCTTCCTGGGATCACCTCCCAGGCAGCTCCCTGCTCCCAAGGCCCCCCTGTCACACCTCTATTTGGGGGTAACCTAAACCAAGACAGACTTGTGCTGAGTGTTGACCGTTTGCACGTGCTCATCTCTGCTGCCCGGTACAGCAGCCACCACCTCCGTGCGGCTGCGGAGCATGTCCTAGTGAATGTAAGTCACACACCAGTTTTCAAAGATTTCGCATTTTAAAAAGCACATGTAATTTAGCGTTAATACTTTATAGTGATTGCATTTCAAAATAATTTTCGACATACCAGAGGGAATGAAGCATTGCATTACAATTAATTTTACCTGTTTCTTTTTATTTGTTTAATGCAGCCATTAGAAAATATAAAATTACGAAGTGGCTCACACTGGAAGTACACGTTATAGTCCTACCGACCAGCACTGGGCTGGAGGCTGCACACCCACGTCACGGCCTCACAGCACCTTATGCGGCAGAGGCCCTGCCCCCGTCCAAATGGCAAAGTTGTAGGTCAAGGCAGCCACGCGCCCTGGCCAAAGTCACGAAGTCCATGCTGTCCCTACGCCATGTGCTGCTGCCTTAGAGGTATTCGCTTTTGTGTACTTGAGCCATTCAAATCCCACCGTGAGGGTTTAAGCACAGCACAGAGGGATTGAGTTAGGGGTGGCCGACCTTGAATGTGGCACCCAGTCCTGAGCCTATGCTTTGGGGGGTGGAGTGGGCTGGGGACACTTTTCCCTTCTGTCATCAACCCTCAGGGGCATCCTGACTCAAGGGCTATGAAGGGCTGCCCAGCTCACCTTCCCACCCTCTGGACAGCATCCACCCTCCCCACCATCAATCCCCTGCATAATTTATGGGAGCCATCAAAATTAATTAATGCTATAGTTACAGAGCCGTCCCAATGTAATTATAGTATAATTGGATTATAACTTTAGGTAATTTCCCACAAAGCACCTATTGCTTAATGCAAGAAGCCAGGGAGTTTTACCCAGTGATTGATGGGGGTGTTGGGTCCAGATGGGGTGCCTGGGAGACTGTGTGAGATTGGGAGATGCCACTGTCTGAGCCTAGAGGTGAGGCAGGCAACTCTCGCCCGCTGAGCCTTCGGCCTTCCATCCTCACCACCTCCTCGCGGCCCCCACATGCTTCTGCCTCTGCCCCACAGTCATTCCCAGCATCCATCCCAATCAGCACGGGAGCTCTCTGTCCTTCCGGTCTGAACTGCCCCTACTCGTGTAGGGGCAGCATCTTTCAGATCACAGGATTCTCTCCCCCAGCCCCCAGGTCACAATTTGATCCAATAGTCGGTTCACAACAGGGAAAAAAAGTGTCAGTCAGACGTGGAGAAAAGCAAACACAGGGCTGCTGCAGCCACGTCCTGATCCTCAAACTGCTGCTAAGGGAGTGAGAAGGCAGCTCAGGCCCCTCGCTGCCTGGGACCCCACAGCCTAGATCTGGGTCAGGCCACCTGCACTGTGGTTCGCAGCTAAGCACAGCCGACCAGCCTTCACACCCCGACTCACGCAGGCCACTTCCCCACTGTGAGTTCTCACCTCAGGCAGGACACAGCTCTTTGGAGCCTCAGTTTCTCTACCTGTTAAAAGGGAATAATAATAGCTTATGCTTTTCAATTTTGTGGTTGTAAGTGTGGGAAAGGGAGGAGTTGCTCCCTCAGCACATACCAGCCAGTGCCTGACAGTCAGGGCCTGGAACTGCCCTTCCCTCCAAGACTTGACATAATTAGGATGGGTCGGGGCGAGGGCTGCATCTGAGCATTAGCTGTGTTCCCTCTCATTCTTTACAAATGTAAAATAATGTGGATAAAGTGCTTAGCCTGGTGCCTGGCACAGAGTAAGTAAGTGATAGCTGGTGTCATTGCCTTATTCAAACAGAATCCTGGCCTCCTTCGTGACTACAGATATTCTCCCATAACCCTCATTCCTGAGGGCAACCCCAGGGAGCCTCTATCCCTCGCCACCCTGGGACCCTCGCTACCCAGGGCAGGCTCCCTTTGTCGGCCTCCTTCCACTGACGGCGGTTGTCCTGGTTCAGGTGTGAGGAAGACCCAGAACCGGCCTGAGCGAAGACTCTACCCTTTAATTCTGTGCAGGTCACTTCTAAGGAGCCTCTTTCATTCAACAAGTGTTTATTGAGCAACTTCTCTGTGCCAGGCTGTGTACTGGGCGCCAGGATAGAGCAGAGAACAAGACGGACAGAGTTCCAGTCTCAGAGCAAAGATGGTCCCAGAATAATGTGTGATTTGGGGGACATCTACAATGGGGACAGGAAGGATGAATAGGGGCTTGGGAAATGATCCAAGTCTTCTCACCCTGAAGAGGTGCCTTTCTCCAGGATCTAATTTCTACTGGGTACCCATTCTGAGCACAGGGGAGTCCAAAAAGAGCCCCATCCTTTAGGCACCCCTGCGCCCAGCTGCTCAAAACTGAGCCATGACTGTAAGTCTGCTGACAGTCAGGGCAGGAGACGCTTAGAGAAGGGAGTGCTCCCTGTGGGCTTCCTGGAAGAGGCTAAGATTTGAAAGGCGATATGAAGCGACATAGCCAAATGGATTTCACTTGGCACTGCCTGAGCACCAGCCATTCCCTGTCACCAGCAGATTCCCTGTGGATTCTAGGAGCCCCTGGGCTGCCGGCTGGGCACAGGCTTGGGCAGTATTCCCTGTCCACAGCCTGGAGTCCAAGATGCCACCTGGACCCGCCATGCCAGAGTTGGGTTGGTGTCTCTGTGCTCAGCACACATACCTTCCGAACCAGTCCTGCCCAGGGATCTGCCGGGCATGCACGTTAGCTCTGCCAGGCATACTCACCCAGAGAATTCCTCTGTTTCACTTGAAATCCAGTCTTTCTGAGGTTTCTGCTACAGCCGAGTTATTTTCTCTAAAAACAACATGCTTGGAGGCTATTCTAGTTCAGCCTTCACAAGCGGTGTTTACACAGGCTCAGTTAGTATTCTGACGCAGCATGTCCCGATCCCTCTGTCTCATGTCAGCTTCCTGCCAAGCAGAGCCTAAGGTAGGGATTCAGAGCCACAAGAGCAGAGGGGGTGGTTCTTCAGGAAAACCCTCGTGGGGTGGAAAAGGACAGGGCGGGGCGAGCAGGGGAAGGTCCGGCCCGGCTGCACTGGGAGGCTCTAGAGAGCAAATCCTCACACAGGGAAGTGGCCCTGCCCGATGCAGGGGCCAGGCTGCAGTTCCCTGCCCCCTCCCCACCCCACCCGGGGAGGTCCCTGGAAAGGGGCGCCGGGTGCCCTCTCAGCTCTGCCAGCGGCTGCTCCGCTGCCACGGAAGGCTCTGGGGTTGTATGTGCTGGTCACGGGACAGAGCTGGGGAATGGCTCTGGGGTAGGCCTCTGGGGAAAGGCACCCTGCATGGGGCCTGCAGCACCTTCATTTCCACCACCCTGGACCCCTTGCATTTTCTGCCCATGGGCCTGAAAGCCCTTATCTGTCCACCCCCATCAAATAAAAAACCAGCACCAAAACCACCCGCGATTCCAGCCTCTAGTCTGTGCCAACGCAGAAGCATAGAAGCTGCGTGTGGGAAGAGAATGGATCCCAGAGGAAAATCTGTCCTCTGAATGCCCCCAAGAAACACGGGATTCTGACTGGGTTGCCTGAAAGTCCCTCCGAAGGCCTAGCAGGGAAGGGCCAGCAGGAAGAGCCAGGCCTGGGGTCTGGTTCTGAATTGGCTGAAAACCAGAACAGGACAGCCCAGTCTGGCCTGGCCCAAGGCCCCTGTGGCCCAGCAACAGCCCACTCCTCGCGGCCCAAGGAGTCAGAGGAGGGCGCTGAGCAGGCCTGGGTGCTGAGAGCCACGGTCTCAGGCTGGGCCCTGGCCTCAGAGCCTTCACTGCAGACGGTGGCCACACCCTGGGTCCTGCAGGGGCTGGGGACGCGGGATGGCTGGAACGCCCCAGACAACCCCCAGCTTTCAGCATCACCCACAGGTACTCCCCTCTCCCTGTGGCCTTGGTGAGCCCAGCCTAGGGCAAGCAGAGGTGCCCAGAGGGGTGGAGGGGCAGGCCTGGGGTCTCGGTGCACATTGGTGTGTAAGGCATAGTAAAAGGGAGTAATGTTACCTCTTACGGCCCTCACCTTAAATAGAAAATAGTATACCCGTTATTCTCAATATATTTGTACAACTCTGTACAGCAAGCATTATTTAAACGAGGCGTGCGGCCCTCCGGCTGCAAGTTTGACAGGCTTGCTGTGCAATCTATGAAGGCCTTTCACACATGCACACACCATCTTTGAAATCTTTTTCACATCATTCCAATGGAGGACTCCTATCCCCGTTTTACAGATGAGGAAAAGTGAGGCCCACAGCTCCAAGGTTGCCCCGTTAGTAAGTAGCGTGGACTAGACTCAGCATCAGGCCTTCAGACATTAAAATCGCATGCTTCCCGCTGAGCCACATGGAAATAGGAATTAATGAGGCTGTGTCTGGGAGGCAGTGAAACAAAACCATAAATAATCTCAGGACCTTGGGCTTTCTCTTTTAATAATTGTTTCAGCAGAGTCAGAGGCACAGGAAGCATGCTGCTTTGTAACCTGCCGTTCGTTCTTCACAGTGTCTCGTGAACATTTCCCCACATCATTAAATATCCTTTCACTGGGCCGTCATTTTTAATGGCTGTATGGTATTCCATCACATGAATGCACCATCATTTATTTAAGCAATCTCTGTGCTGGATCTGTAAGCTATTTCCAGTTTCTCATCCTCATAAACAAGGCTGTGATGGGCATCCTTGAACATCAATATTTGCACCCACTTCAGACTGCATCCTTAGGCCCGAAAGGATGCATCCTTTTAAAAAGGTTTTCCGTGTCTATTACCATATTTCCTGAGGCGGTTCGTTTTTCCTCATTCTCGAGATGGTAAAACTAACAAAATAAAATATACAACATTTTAAAAATGGCGTCATTGTTCCAAATCAGCAGGTAATCGATTGTCTGACTTGGCAGGGCACCTTCCCGCTCTGTAAATCATGTAGGAAATGAGGGGTTAAACTGGTCCGTACATTTCCTTCTGCTCTCCTCGCTCCCATAGGGCACAGGGGGAGCCCCAGACTGTCAGGCTGCAGGAGCAAGCAGGCCCTGAGGACTTCCTGGAGAAGGTGGGGCCTGACCACCCCTGAGAGATACATAGGGATTAGGAAGAGAGTGTGGAGGGGAGAGGGAGTCCAGGAGGAATCGCTCTGGTTTCTGAGCCTGGAGATGTGCACATGGAATCTTGCTCAGCCTGTGGAGGCCAAACCCTTGCTGCAGTTTTTTTCTGACCCCGTGATCAGCGCAAAGGACAGGAGAGGCTTTGGCGACATCCAGGCCTCACAGACGGGGGCAGGAACAGCATCAGGCCCTCCCCCAGCTTCCCTTGCTGCCCTTTAAGGGAGTAAAACTCCTGGCTTGGGAACAGGTAAGCAGGTAAGTGCCTGTGAGCAGGGGCCCGCCCTTAGATGCGGGGTGGAAGCAGACGGCACCTCACACTGTGATGCTGTGGTTCTAATAACTTGGACTCCGGCCCAGTGAAATCCTCTCATATGGTTCAGTTTCCAAGCTGGGGAGCAGGAGTGGTAACAAGTACCGCATTAGTTCACTGAATCCTTTGCCGGCGCGAGGCTGAGCTAGATGTGAGCTTGTGCTGCGCCAACACGGCCATGGGTGAACCTGACGGGGAGGGGCGGGGGGAGGCATAAAGGATGGAGAAGACAGACAAGAGGATAAAGCTGGGGCTAGGTGGGCGCTGCCCTCTCTGATGGAGAGACAGCGCCACAGCCTGCAAGCTGTCTGTTGTATAGCCAGGTTCCACGAGGCAGAGTAAGAGCGTGGTCAAGATGTTTACAATGTTCTCCCGGGCTTTGCATCTACTCAGTCACATGCACCTGATCAAGCTTTGTTTACTTGCTGCACCTCCCGCAGCCTATATCACTCAGCCACGTGGGACCACGGGTTCCCACGCTAAGGTCAAGCTCACAGCCATAGCCTTTGGCTACTATTGTGCTGGGGAGGCTTTGCCCTCCAAGCTGGGACTTGCATGTGGCTTTGCCACAAGAGGACCGTGTGCTCTCATTAGTCCGAGGCTTGAACCTGTGCAAACGCTGTAGCCGCTCTCCACATGAGTTCTCACGGTACTGGCACGCTAGAGGGGCGGGCACCGAGGGGAGGGTCCTAAACAAATAGAGCGATGTGTGCACATGGAGAGGGCCCCTAAAGAAGCTCGAGAGCTATCGGAACTGAAGCGAGGAGCATAAATGATTCGGCCCCAGGAGGGGCTCAGGGGAACTTTTCCAGAAGAAGTGACCCTCATGATTAGATAGAAAGGGGGTGGGAGTGGGTGAAATTTGGGGTGAGAGGAAAGGCATTCCAGGCAGAGGGAACAGCGTGCACAAGGCCCCGTGGCAGCAGGAGTGGGGCAATCGAGGCCCTCTTATGCCAGTGGCCGTGCGCAGACCACAAAGGGAGAGAGGAACCCGATGTGTTGAGTGGTAGGGCCATGGGGAGGCAACAGCCGAAGGGCTGTAGGCAGGGCCTAGGCTCTGGCCAGCGAGCTCAGTGGAGAGGGATGGGAGGAAATGGGATCCGGGGAGTAGAGGCTGGGAGCTACATTCCAGGATTCTCACCAGCTCAGGTGGCAGCCAGGGACTGGGTCCTGCTCAGGTGCCCACTGTGGGTGCACAGTGCCTCTTCCTCTCGTACCCTGAGGCACTAGAAGCAGCTCCACACTCAAGCTGGGGACCAGGGAGGCCGAGGAGGAAAGGATCAGCCTTTGGCTGACTCATCACTTGACTTGTGGTGTGGAATGGAGGGGCAGGCCAGAGCCCCCAACATAGCGTTTGGAGAGTTGGCACTGGAGGCCACGGACACTTTCCTGCCCAGCCCCGGGGGAAAGTCGGTGCTCACCCTGCCAGCTGCGTGCTGGCCTGAGGAAGAGCCCTGGGTACAGTGCCAGTGTTCAGACCCCGAGCTGTACTTGCACCAAAGTCCTTAACCCTCACCACGACACTGGGAGGATTAGGTGCCCCAGTGTGCCAATGGGGAAACTGAGGCTCGGAGGAGGGGAGTACAACTTGCCCAAGGCCACACAGCCAGCAGGTGGAGAAGGTGGCTGTCATCATCAGTCCAAGGCCTGTTACCTCCAGGTGCAGGGGGGGGCGGAGACACGCAGGAAAGGGCTGCGGGGCCAGCAGCACACACGAGGGGGCGAGAAGGGACAGTCTGGGGGTAATAGTCTCAGGCTGGGAGCTGGCAGGGCTGACGTACTAGCTGACCATGGCTAATCAGTCACACAGCAGCCCCCTGCCTCAGTTCACCCACTTTACACCGGGAGGTAAAATCTCGCACCCACAAGGAGGAGAGAGGATCACGGAGGGAGTGTGCTTTGAATGAAAACAAAAGCCCAGCAGAGCAGCGGATGGTGTCGTCGGCATTATTAATGTCATTAATAATCAGGCCTGTAGTAAATCGTGAGGCTGCTGGATCACGTGTCAATAGTGGGATGATTGCTAACTTCCCTCACCCTTGTCTGGCGCTCTGGGCTCCTCAAGGCTTCTCCCATCCTTCATCTCTTTAACCATCCCATAGCACACCCTGCAGGGGAGCCCTCCTCCCCCCAGGGACTATAGAAGGCCAGGCCTCAGGGATCGGCCAGTGTTCCCCCTGTAAATCACGAGACCTAAGGCCTCAGAGGGAGGGACTCCCCAAGGATCTCCCAGGAAGAGGGAGGAGGAATTGGGACTGGGACCTGGCCTCCTGATCCTGAAAGTGAGCTGCCTGTCCCCCATCTTTTCCTCCCCCCACACAGTACATCCAAAAGTGACACCTCATGGGGTGGATTCTCACAGACACAAACACTGGGCTCCTGCAAGGAGGTCTCAGCCGCTGGGTGGAGGGAGGGGCAGGGCTGTCTGGGAAGAGGCCTGAGCATGGGCGGGCTAAGTCCCAAGCTCCTTCTTCCTGACAAATTCCTTAGACCCTTTCTTCGTCGTTTCTGCCTCAGTTTACCACCTCTGTAATGGGCCTCAGAAAAGAGGCACCAATCAAAGCAATCCCAGACTGGATGTTGATGGAGACATCAGCGGGGAACTGAATGCTGCCCACAGTCCTCCCTCCTCCTGCCCCACAGAGACCGCAGGAGGGTGTGAGGGGCAGCCTGGCTCTAGCTCCTGGCCCAGGCCCAGCCTCCTAGGGCCTCTCAGAGCTACAGGCCCCATGCCCCCTGCAGAGGAGGGGCTCTGGAGAGGCAGTCTGGACAAAGGGGCTTCCTGTGGGGTCCAAGCTCTGTGAGCCTCCTTCCAATCACTCCTGTTTTCCCCACTCCCTCCATTACCACATTCAAACTTTGTTGATACCACTCCCTGAATCCAGCACTCCCCACCCGGATATACCCCCTCCCTTCCCCACAGGCTGCCCTTGACACGGTCTTCCGTGGTTTCCCAGAGCCCCGAGGACAAACGTCCGCACTCCTGGGCCTGCACTCGAGGCCTCCCTGCTTAGTGTCGGGCCCCTCCTAGCACCTGCTCTGCCCACCCACCCAACTCTCCAGCCAGAATGGAACACTCACTTTTCCCAAATCCGCTGTGTATACCTCCTGCACACCTTTGCCCAGCAGTGCCCTGTCGGAGACTCCGCCCTCCATCCTCCATCTCTGTCGACTCAACCCTTTGCCAAGTCTCAGATGTCACCTCCCCCAGACTCGCCCACTTCCACACACAGATTCCCACACAGACAGGCTGTCCCTGCACTGACCCTCCCCCCCCCCGCCTTTCCTCTCTGTTGGTACCTCCTTTTCAACCTGGTTTTTGCTGAATGTGTCTGTTCCCCACTCCACCACCCAGCACACACACACTCTCACACACACACTCTCACACACCAGGCAGGGAGCTCCTTGACAGGGAAGTTTTATCCAGTCCAAGGAGCCTCGTTCCGGAACTGCATGCTGAAGGGATTCAATAGCTACTCATTGCATCGCAATTTCACCAACTGATCCCCAAACCCAGCAGTGCCGCTTGGGCACCCGCCCGGAAGAAATGCGTGCATATGGGCTCTAAAATCTGTATCCTAGAGTGTTCTGAGCAACAGTGTGCAATAGCTGAAAACTGGAAACAAGTTACACGTCCACAAACAGAAGAGTGGATAACAGTGTGGAATTCGGTAAGCAGGGAACACGCAGGGACTGCCGCTGCACACATCACCTACCAGTCTCACAGACAGAACCCTGACGTTAGTGAAACAGACGAGAACGGATCTCATGATTCCAATTATATAAAGTTCTAACTCAGACTCAACTAAACGAAGGTGATAGAAGTGAGAACAGTGACTTTCTTGGTAGGGAGGGAAATGTCAGGGGGTAGGCAAGAGAGGAACTTCTGGGGCATTGGAAGTACACAGTTTCTCAGCTGGGTGGTGGTTTTAGAAAATGGGATGGGGTGATTTGAGGTAAATCACCTGACCTCTGAGGCTTTTGGTTTTTTAAATGCTAAAAGGACATCATGCCCAGCACCAGTCCCTCCAGCTGCCCAAACGCTGTATGAGAATGCACTGGGGTTGGGGGTACAGCCAAAGCCTGAGGAGGTTCTAGGGAACCCCCCACTTTCCCTGGACCTGGGATGACTCCCAACAGGCAAGCCAGCCTACCTGGAAATGGTTGATTCCGGCCAGGCAGCCGGTACAACCCTGTCCTCAGCTGGGCAGCTGTTTGCCTGGCAAATGACCTAGTGGCCAGAAATACAGCCCAGCAGCCCCTGCTCTCCAGGACCAGGGTCACTGATGTTTAACAACTGGCAGTCAGCAGGGAGAGGTGGCAATGCCCTGATTGGGAGTGTTGGCTAATTGCCCTGGTGCAAATACTCCCACCACAGCTGATTTCAAGCTGCCATGCTGAAACCACTGAACATGGAGTGCGGACGACTTGTGCCCACCTGGTTCTTGTGGGCAGGGGTAAACCCTAAACTGCTCCACTGCAGCTGAACTAATCCTCCCAGGGCACAGCTTCCCTGGCCCAGGACTGGAGGTGGGGTCAGGGATCTGAGGATAAAAACCATCAGGGAGGCTTGGACTATGACAGAGTCCTCCTTAGTGTGCCCTCAGCTTGCCTCCCAGAAAGGCCCCTTCTCTGTCCCGATTCATATTCCACCATGGGTCTAGCCTTCTTCCCACAGCCGCAGCCCCGGCCCCATCCCTCTCCAGATTACTCGCCCCCTAAGAACTCTCTTGATCAAACTCCTTCAGTTCCTCCGGAGCACAGAGCAGTTTTAGGTTTGTGAACCATCTATCTGATACTATAATGGTGGGTACATATCATTATAAATTTGCCAAACCTTCAGAATGCACAATATTAAGAGCGAATCCTACTGTGAACTAAGGACTTTGGATGATGCTGTATCAATGTAGATTCATTGATTACAGCAAATGTGCCCAGCTGGTTGGAGATGTTGGCAAAGGGAGAGGCTAGGAATGTGGGGGGGGGCAGGGGGTACATATATAGGAAATCTTCTTTTCACTCAAATTTTCAGTGAAATTAAAACTGCTAAAAAAAGAAAAGTCTATTTTTAAAAACCAATTGACCACATAAGTATGTCAATTCTGGCCTCTCTATTTTGTTTCATTTATGCTTTTGTCTTGATTATGGTAGTTTTTTGGTAAGTCTTAAACATGGTAGAGTGAGTCATCCAACTTTGTTCATTTTGGTTATTCTAAGTTTTTTAAATTTCCATATACATTTTAAAATAAGCCTGTCAATATTTATAAGAAAGTATGCTACACTGGGGCAGGTGGCAGAGGGCAGGGATGGGCTAGAAGGGCCAAATGGGGAGAAAGGGGAATATATGTAATACTTTCAACAATAAAGATTTAATTTTTTAAAAGTATGCTACAGTTCTTATTAGGATTGCAATAAATCTATAGATAATTTGGGAAGAATTAACCTCTTCACAATATTGAGTCTTCTAGTACTGAACATGTTATATTTATTTATTTAGGCCTTATTTGATTTCTTGCATCGGTTTTATAGTTTTTGGCATATAAATATTACACATATTTTGTTATATTAATCCCCAGATATTTTATACTATTATAAATGATTTTTAATTATGATTTTTAGGTAATTACTAGTACAAAGAAATACAATTGATATTTTTTAAGATTTTTAAATTGATTTTTAGAGAGAAAGGGAGAGAGAAACATTGATCACTTGCCTCCTGCATACTCCTCACTGGGGATATAGCCTGCAACCCAGGCATGTGTCCTGACCGGGGAATCAAATTGGCAACCTTTCAGTACATAGGATGAAACCCAACCAACTGAGCCACACTGGCCAGGGCTAGGATTGATTTTTGTATATTGACATTTTGTCCTGCAACCTTGCTAAATTTATATGAATTCTAGAATTTTTTTTTTTTGCCATATTCTGTTGGAATTGTATATGTAGACAATGATGCCATCTGCAAATAAAGACATTTCTCCCCTCTACAATCTAGGTGCTTTTATTTATTTTTCTTACCTTATTGCTCTGGCTAAGTCTTCTAATATAATGTTGAAAAGAAGTTGACATTCTTGCTTTGTCCTGACCTATTGGGAGAGTATCCAGTCTCTCCCCATGAATTATGGTATTAGCCCTTTATAAGGTGAGGACATTCTCTTCTGTCTTGTCAAATGTTTTTCCTGTATCTATTGAAGTGATCATGTGGTTTTTCAAGTTTAGTTTCTTGATCTGGTGAATTACATTAATTTTCAAATGTTGAATCAATCTTGCATTTCTGGGATAAATCTCACTTGCTCGTGATGTAGTAATTGTTTAATAGATTTTTAAATCAATTTGTCACAATATAAGAATCTTTGCATCTATGGTCATGATGATATTGGTCTGAATTTTTCAGATACCTTAATGCATTTATCTGTTTTGGTATCAGGATAATACTGTTCTTATAAAATGAGCTGGGAATGTTCCAAATCCATCGCAAGTGATCTTTTATTGGATGCTGAACATTGCGAATTTCATGATGGAGAAGGTTCAACTTGCTGGAGTCCTTAAAAAAGTGTTGAGCTTTGTTTCAGTTTGCAGTTGGGTTATTTGCAGGTCAGCTTGGTTCTCGGTCTGTGTGCAAGCTTAGCTTGTGTAGGCCTGTTACCGGTTCTGGGAGATGCCCATTCTGACTGGTAAGAACCTAATGTCTCCCAGCCTGCATAAGCTTTGGGAATTGTTCAATTTATAGCTTCCTGGTCATGCTTTCTTGGTTTTGTAGAGTCATTCTAATCCAAACACTTTAGGATTTAGCAACAGAATCGATGGGATTCCTAGGCGGATTTCCAACGCTCTTCCTCTGCATAGCATTCTTATATCCAGTCTCTGCCCCACACATGTCAGCTGTCTCAGGCCCCTTGGATGTTGATCCATCCCTTCCAAGGAGAAAGCCCACTAGCCTCGCCAAGGCTGGTTCCTACAGGCCATTCTCCCCTCACCTACCATCGGCTTCCAGCTCCAGGACTTTGCTTTCCCAGGGAGGGGGCTGGGAGAGGCGGAGCAGTCACTGAGTTCCTGACTCTGTGACCCCTCTCAACCAGCCCCAGCCCCCACCAGTCTAGCCTTTAGCACCGGTGCCCCTAAGGAGCCCCACTCTAATCCCTTTATGACCAACTTGGTTAGTTCCAGTGCCTGCACTCACACCTCAGTGAGACCACAGGTCATGGGCCCCATTCTGTCCCTGCCCACTTCTTGTTCCACCCTGGGCCCCTGGGGAGGGGATTTGTGAGGCCTGAGGACAATCAGAGCTCACAGCTAAGAGCCGAATGTGTCCCCTGGAAAATTTTCAGGACCTCAAGAATCCCTGGAGAACCTCTGCCCCATAAACCGAAACTTGGTTTCAGCTGTTAACAACAAAGAAGCAATCACTGCTGTGGGGAGTGGATACCCAGCTCCCCTGCCTACTCCTGGGAGCCAGTGCCTGGAGAACTATTCTCGGGTGAGGGAGAGAGAGCATGAAGCCAGGGGCCAACCATGTGCTCCTCTCTCTCTCTCTCTCCATCCACAGCCTCATTATCTTGAACTTCAGTCTCTTTCCCCACAGCCGAGGCCAGGGAGGCAGGACATGATGAGGTTACTTAAAGGCCAGAGCCAGGACTAGGACCCAGAGTTCTGTGCTTCCAATCCAGGGCACCAAACCCAAATCGGCCCAGAGGCGCATAGCTCCCGCATGAAATTAAATGTGATGTTTCTCGTTTGCGGGACAGCCTAATCTCATCAGTGTGCAAAGCAGTAATAGCAGTCGCTATGCTTTTCATGTCCTACTGTGAGCCAGGCACTTCACCCCCTTTACTACTAATCCTCACAGACTGCGAGGTCGCTATGACAGTGCTATTTGGCCAAGAGGACACTGAGGGGCAGAGGGTGAGGTGACTTGGCTGGGTCCCTGGTGCCAAAAAGAGCCAAGCTGAGGTTCAGAACCCAAGTGTACTGGCTCGTGCTCCTGGGTCTTCTTGGCTGTGTACACAGGCAACCTCATCCTTTGTCCAATGAGTCACAGGAACCTGAGGGAAGTGGCGTTGGCATCAGCATGCCTCCAACACCTGGGGAAACTGAGGCACCAGGCGCCAAGTCTCCCAGGGCCAAGACAACAACTTAGGCTTCCTCGACCTTTGAGAATGGCCTTTCTACCCACATGCATGGGTGGAGTTCTGTTGTTCCTGTGGGCACCTGGCCCTGACACAGAAGCCAGGTGTCCAAAGAAGCCCCTTCACAGACATGGCTTGGGAAGTCACTCAGTGCCACCCACCTCATAGGGCACGCACAGCACTGGGTGTACCGAGCCCTTTCCCCTACATGGCCAAGTGTGACCTAACAACAACCAGACAAGGAGGGTATTACCCATTTTACAGGTAAGGAGCCTGAGTGGCATGTGGTTGTCTGATCTTCAAGTGTCCCGCATGCAGCCTTAGAGGAGGCATGTTTGCGGTGGCCAGATGATAAACTGTCATGGCCACATATATCTGAAGGCCGCTGGCCCAAAAGTCACTAATGAGCTTGAGGACAAGGCAGAGGCTTGGACACAGCTGGTCCCTCTGGGTCAGGGCTGATGGCCTGCATGGGGTGGGATGTGCAGGGAGCCCCAAGAAGCTGTGCTCCGGAGGCCCCTGCCATACCTCTCTCCCAGAGCACTAATTGGAGCTGAGCTGGGTCAGAGGGGCCACAATGCCCCTCCAGAGCTGGTGTCTGGAGCCAGGCAGGGGGCCAGCAGCCTTTGTCTCGAATTCATCCCTTTGTCTCTGAACTCGGAGCCAGAGGCCTGCATGAGGTTGTCCCCAGGGGCCTGGAATATGAGCTAATGAGGCCACTTGTGGGCCAAACCTGGACCAGCTGTGGTTGCAAGATCAATAGCAGGAAACAGGAAGCGTGGGGTCCTCTCTTAGCCTAACAGCCAGGGGTCTCTTGTGGGTATCAAGTGTCATTTCTGTGCACTGGCAGTGAGTATACCAGGACAATAGGTGCAAACAGGACCTTCCTGACACACCAGAGGGCATGGTCACTCTGCCTGGGCAGTTGGCATCATCCCCATTTAAAAGACAAACTAAGGGTCAGAGACACTGTGTTTTCCCAGGGAGACAGCTGCCAGCGGCAGGCCACAAACCCCTATCCAATCGGACTCTAGTTTTCTCCTGCCCATGGCAGACCCCCAACACCCGCCTGCATAACAATAATATTTCTCACTGACCAGCACTCACCCCAGGTGAGACACTGCGCTAAGCGCTTTACATTCAGGGTCTCATATGATTAGATTCTCATAATCAGCCTCAGAAATGGAACTAGTGTCCCATTTTAGAGACAAAAATGGAGCACAGAAAGGCTATGTCATTTGCTTAGAGTCCCACAGCTAGGAAAGTTAGAGCAGAGACAACAAACCCAGGCAGTCCAGGAACTGTGTGAAGGAGGCTGGTGTAGGGGCCCCAGAGTTAGGCCAGCAGGGGAACGCGACGGTGGGGTGGAGGTGGCACATGGAGAAGTGTGGACTTTCTAAAGGAGACAACCACCACCTGAAGGAGGGGCCATCTGCGACTACAGCGTGACCTCAGAGCTTGGCTGTTTCTCTCCTCCAGCATCCCCAGTCCTCCAGCAGCTCGTAGGAAAATGCACGGTTCAGGTTTGGCATCCAAACCTGGAAGGTTGAGATCCTGTGTTTCCACAGCAACCGTATCCTTAACAGCAACCAATAAAGACATTATTTGGCTGCAGTGAGCACACATGATCTTTTGATTACAGCTTCAGGTATTGAGAGGCAGCTCTCTCCCCCTCCAAGGGCCCCCACCAAAAAGAGTGAGGGGATAAGGGAGGAAGCGCCCTCACACAAGAGAGGGAGACATGGGGGGAAATCAATGTTCACATTAATAGAGCAGCCTGTTCAGCAGTTCTCCTCTTTTATAGATTCAGATAACACGCTCGTCGGGGATATCTTCATTTCCCAGAGCAAAGAAATTAATTACTCACTAATGGCGTGATTCAGAAATTAATTTGTGCTACCGTCTCCAATATGTTGTTATTAATCAATTGGCAGCGTGGGGCTGGCAGGGAGAAAGGTCCATTAGGGTCTGGGTGTTCGGCCTGACCTGGAGCCAGACTCAGAGGCAGGATTGGAGGCTGGGCCTGGCCTCTGGGCCCCAAGTTTCCCACCTGCACACCCGGGAGGATTAAACGTGAGTGGTACCTTTCTAACCTCCCGCAACTGCAGAGTTCACTCAGCACAACAGTGTGCAGAAGCCAGTACCCGGACACATGGACTGGGGTAGGCGTGGGAAGCCCGGAGCCCCTCAGCTCTGCCCCGCTTCCCCCAGGCTTGGTCCCCAGGGCTCTGCAGAGCACAGCTGGGACCCTTGAAGAGAGGATGCTGACTGCCTCCACTCCCTGGTTCTCTGAGGCGGGGGCGTCAGGGATTTTTGTCTTTTAGGGAGGCATCCTCGGATCTTCACCCCCAACCCCCCACACACTGACCCACACCCCATTCGGCTCCAGTGCCAACTCAGCGATGGACAGGCAGCTCCAAAACAACTAGGCCCGCCTTCCTCACGGCTGCACCTTGAGTGCCTACAACAGGGTCTGGCACACAGTAGGTGCTCAGTGTTTACTTACTGAGTATAAGCAATGATTTGGCTAGAAATGAAGAACCACCTTGGAATCCAAGCATCGTGACTCCTGTGCCCATGCTTTCACCCACCTCCTCCCCCACTTCTCCCACCCCTCCCCCCACAACCCCGCATAATAACCCGCTATTTCTCTTCGAGGCTCCGCCGTCTCCAGCAAGCTCTACTCACCTTGCATGGCTTGATCTTGTTCTTCCCATTTAACAGAAGAGGAGATGGAACTCCGAGAGACCAAACCAACTCAACACAGCCTGGCGGGGGGGATGGGGCTTGCTCACCCTACAGAGAGAAGGGAAAAGCCAATAATTTCAACTGCATTAGTCTGGGGTGTTGCAGAAGGACCACAGGGACATGGGGATCTGAGATTAGAAGGAGCAATCCTATCTTTGCACATATGGGGAAACTGAGTCCCCGGCCCCTCGCTGCCCTGGCTGACTTAGAGGGGGGGTCTCCCTAGAACCTAGAAGGCGAGCATAATGAGCCTCAGGCACTGGAAGGCTGGAGAATGCTGAGGCAGGAAGTGGATGCAGCCAGTGAGCCAGCCAGGAAAGAGCAGGATCGAAGGTGATTTCCCGGGTGATGGGGGGCCTTGGGAAAGCAATTGAAACATGCAGCCTGGGGAGACGCCACCGCCCCCATCCCAGCCTCACCGAGGGAGATGCCTTCGCTCTGCTAATAAACCACTTACTGAGCATCTACTATGCGCCAACCATCTTGCGCCTATCACTCCACTTAGCCTTCAGCATCATCCTATTCACAGAGAACTTCCCTCGCTCGGAATCAACCCAGCTTGGCACAGGGCTCAAAGTGCAGGGGAAGGAAGGGGGCCGTGGAGCAGGTGTGAGGAAGGACGGAGAAGAGAGAGGACATTAGCGTGTTTCCCCTGGTGATGCTGACTGCCCACGAGCCACTCTCACTCAAGACAAATAATAATTACAATCCACAGCATCAACAGGCACTTGCAGGGTTTCTCTGTACCCAGGCAGCTGAGGGAGCAAGCAGCCTGCACGGGCTTGGGACCTTGCACAAGTGAGCCTGACCCCTCACCAGCAGAATGGGTTAAACCTCTCAGGTTCAGTGACAGATTCAAACAAAGGGATTCAGGTGAAGGGCTTGGAGAATTGAAAGGCCATATAAGGCAAGCCATGGACCACCCCCTGGCAACACACACACGCACACGCACGCACACTCACGGGCACCTGACTGTCCCCCAATGCCACTGAGACTCTAGGTGGAGATAGAGGGCCTGAGTCAGGTGTGTTGTGTATGTGAACGTGTCTGGAGGGGTAACTAAACCCACATTGCCCCTTCCCATCCCCTAAGAGGCAGAATTTCCCCAGCATAGGAGCAACAGGGGCTTGGTGACCCCTCCACAGAGATCCCTCCAGACCTCTTGGCCAGACCTTCCTGCAGGTTACAACCTACTTAACCACACCAGTGCCCACTGGCTGGGTAGGCACCATTGCTTCCAATCATGCAGAGTTGGGCTGGGTTGGTTTGGATAAAATGGGTGGGTTTTAGTGTGAAAGAGGGGGTTAAGCTATCATGAGTACAGATGAAGGGAGCTGAGTGTGGTGGAGCTGAGCTGAATTGCCCCTGTGGGACAAGTCCTAAAGGGGGTTCAGTTTATGTTTGGGGGCCATAGCGATGGTCGAGTCCAAATGTGTCTGTTCCCTGTTCCTTGCTCAGTGCTGTTACAGTGGAACTAGGCTCAGCCCCAGGGAAACTAGTGATTGCATGTGTGTTGCCCCAACTGCCTTGGGAAACGTGCAGTAATCCTCCTGGACTGGCCCCTCAAACTCTCAGTCAGACCCCCTCTGCCTCCTAGGGGGTCTCCCTTAAGTAATCACACCTGACAGCTGAGGGACCATTAGGAGTAGGTTTGCCCGAGGATGAGGGCTCTGGGTATCACAAGGACCAGTGGCTGGACTGTGGGACCAGGTCAGAGTAACGGCAAAATAGACTAGTGGAGACGGTTGCGTGTTGAGCCATTCTCTCTTCTGCACTTTTCAAAACATACCTGTTCTGGAGGCCAAGGCCTTAGAACCTTGCAGAAGTCTATATAATGCAGTCAGTTAGTTCCTGCTAAGGCTCTGTACACGTGGTCCTGCTCAGACAATGTTGCCTTTTCCCAGGAGATCTGTGGACATGATGCTCTAAGCCAGTGGTTCTCAACCTTCCTAATGCCGCGGCCCTTTAAATACAGTTCCTCATGTTGTGGTGACCCCAACCATAAAATTATTTTCATTGCTACTTCATAACTGTAATTTTGCTATTGTTATGAATCGTAATGTAAATATCTGATATGCAGGATGTATTTAGGTGACCCTGTGAAAGGGTTGTTCAACCCCCAAAGGGGTCGCGACCCACAGGTTGAGAACCGCTGCTCTAAACCCAAGATATGAGCTCTGTGGGAATCTCTGTCTCCTTAGTAGTCTAGGGACTACTCTAAGGAGAGGGGAGTCATTTTGAAAATTCAAGGACTTTTGGTCCCCATCAAGTCACACAGTGAAAGGAACTGCTCTAGCTCAAAACCAGCCTTGAGTTTGGGGATGTGTCCCAACCCCAAGCCAATAGCCACCCTACTGGGTACACAGTTACTCACAGAGGCCTCTCTCTAGAGCCCACCTTCCCCATATGTACCATGAGAGGAGAGAGGAAGGATGTGGCAGATGATCGTTGTGATTCCTTCGATGCTCAGCAACATCTGAAAGCCAACAGCGTATTTGGTGCCTATCAAAGAGTGAAGGCCAGTGTTAGTACTGTGAGGAGGAACAGCACTTTGTCACCACGTACTACGCACCTGTTAGGGTGGCTATTGTTAAGTTCATTTTATGAATGTGGAATCTGAGCTGCAGAGAGCTTGACTAGATAGCCCAAGGACACACAGCCCAAGGACACAAGAGTTGAAGCAAAGTGTTCGAATGTTTAAGATGATGCTGAATCTTGCTGGGATTATTATCTTGCCAAGAGAATATGTTTTATATCTCTAGTAATGAATTCCTTTATTTAATTGGCCCTGTCTATTTAGCCCACTCTAGGGCTTAGGAAACCCTGACTGATTAGTGAGGCTAAATTCTGTCCCTGGAGGGTCCCAAAGCTCTCCTTCCTCTTCAACTCATGGCAATGGCCTCCCTCTCCTTTCATCAATGCCCTTCATTCTCCTAAGTCTTATGTCTGCCTTACTGTGCTCTCTGGGAGGGGTGAAGCTATAAAGGTGAGACCACAAGTGGTAGTGGTCAAGTAGCCCCCTCCCCTCATCTGCCTCCTTCCTTCTGCTGAATGGCATCCTGAATAGCAACCCTATTACCCTATTAAAGCTCTGGTCTTGGTCCTAGCATCCCCACCACACATGTACACACACACACACACACACACACACACACGGCCACTTCTATATTTCCAAGGAGCTGGGTCAGGGTATGGGATTCCTGTTCTCTAGTAGATAAAATAAAGATGATTCTGAAAATGTGGGGTGAGAAGTTATAGGAAGGTGTGTTCAGGCTCCACGTAAGATGTAGAGCATTCTAAGAATTAAAACAATCTCACCACTAAATGGACTGCCTTGGAAGTGGTAAGCAATCCAACCCTGGAGGTATGCAAGCTAATGTTGTCCTACTTGTTAGAGGGCCTGCCAAAATTATTCCCGCATCCCAGGGTGTTGACCTAGAGATCCCTCTCTCTCCTTCCACATCTACAATTCTGGAGCAGTGGAATGTGGAAGGAAGTGCCAGGTGCCAGGACATGAGGTTCTAGCCCCAACATTTTCATTAGCTATTCAGGGGTGGAGAACTCCTGGTCCATGGGGCTTACAAAGCCACAAGATCATGTGGTCATGCCCTGCCAAGGCATTAGGGGTAAGTTCATTAAATGTTTGACCAAGCATAGCAGGCTAATTTTGACGTTGATAATTTTTTATGGTACAAGAACGATGTTATAAATATCCAAATGACCCTTGGCAGAAAAAAGTTTCCCCACACCTGAAGTATGTGGTCCTAGGTTAACCACAGACCCTCTCTGAGCCTCAGTTCCTTTGCTATAAAATCGTGGTGGTGGGTGAAACCATGGCTTTCATACTGTGCCCTGTGGACCTCGGGGTTCCCTGAAGCTGCCTCAAAGATGCTGGGAGGCTGGTGGAAAGTCAAAGGGGAAAGGGCTCTGGGCCCTGCCCCAGCACCAGAAGAGTATCCTTGCAGCGTCAAATAAGATCACAATTGAGCCAAGGGTACCTGCTGAGAAAGATTTAAAAACCCAAAACATGATTGAAAAACCTTCCCAATTCTGATGCCTGGAATCACAATTTTATTTCAGAGATACTGACTGTCCTTTATTAATTAACCTTCGTTCGTGCCCAGCCTCACTCTGGGTCCCATGGGACAGTGAAGTCCTTGGTCCCTTTAAGAAGACAAAACCACATATGATCACAAAGACCAGTGGTTGTCTTTGGGTTTAGTCAAATATATTACTTAGTTTTGCATATTACTTAGTTTTCACTGCTTCCTGGGAGTGACCTGAGGTGTAATCAGGAGAGTTGCTAACCTTTGGGCATTGGGGACGTGGCTGGTAGGAAAAAATCATTATTTTCTATTTTCTCGGGGTGGATAAGGGTGACTCCAAGGGGGATGGGAGCAAGAAAAGAGGGTCCTGTCAGTTTACAAGGATGTGGGTATGTCCAAAGCGATGAGTGGCTTCTCTCCAACTGAGCTGCCACCAACAGGAGAAGAAGGTTTCCTGTTGGTGGTACGAGGAGTCTAGAGAGAAAGGTCCATTAGCATGGCACATGGGAAGGGCTCTGACTGACTTGCAGGCGCACACTCAGAGGACATTGAGTTACCCCAGTGGGTCCTCGAGCTTCCCTATCTCCTGGGGCTTCCACGCGTCCAGTGAAACCTGCTGAACAGGGTGAGTCCTCAGGGTGGGGGAAATGTGCCAACCCCTACACTGACACCTTCGTGCTACTCCTATTGACATCAGTTTCTAAACTCCAGCATGTGCAGTGCTCACACTCCAGGTGTTGAAAGAAGAGAGGGATCCCTGGGAACTGGAACTGTCGTGCGTGGCTGTTCGGTGATCCATTTCTGCATAACAAACTACCATGAAACTTAATGCCTTAAGGACAACAAGTTGTTGCTATTATTATAGCTCACTGTTCTGTGGGTCAGAGACCGAGGCCGGGTATAGAAGGGATGATCTGTCTTAGCTCCATGATGTCTGTGGTCTCACTGGATGACCCAAATGGCTGGGGGCTGGAACTGGCCAGGTAACCCTCTCTCCCCTTATGGCCTCTTCATGTGGCTAGCTTGGGCTTTGTCACAGCACGGCAGTCTTGGCATGATCAAACTTCTCACATGGCAGCTCATGGCTGCAAGAAACCAAGGTGTGGGCTGCCAGTGCTTCTGGAGACTGAGCCTGGAGCTGGCACACTTTACTTCTGCTGCCTTCCTTAGCGAAAGCAGTCAAGTGAGGGAAAACATACCCGCCCGTCAATAGGAAGAAGGTCAAAGGTTTTGTGGCGCTATTTAATCCATCGCAGACAATGCCTTAGCTTTCTGCTGCTGTTCTCACAAAGACCACAAATTTAGTGGCTTTAAATCACAGACATTTATTAATTCACAGTTCTGTCGGTCAGAAGTCCAGGGACAGCATGGTGTAGCTGGTCCTCTGCTCCCACATCTACAAAACCGGGTTCAAAGTGTTGCTAGAACTGTGTTCCTTTCTCCGTGTTCTCGGGATGAATCCGCTTCAAAGCTTGTTCCGGTTGTGAGCAGGATTCGGTCCCACGTGGTTGTAGGACTGAGGCCCCTGTTTTCTCGGCAGCTGTTCCACTTTCTAGAAGCCACCTGCATTCCTTGGCTCATGGCCACCTTCCTCCATCTTCCAAGCCAATACTGGAGGGTCTAGTCCTTCTCATGTTCTGAACCTCTCTGACCTCCTTTCTGCTTCATCTCTCCAAGGCTTTCTTCTTCCACCACATCTCTCTGGCAGTAGGGCATTTGGTGAGCAGCCTGCACCCCCATTTGTTGTGCTAAGGATGTGTGAGGTTCCAATGAACTTGGGATGTACCAGCAGTGACAGGAACAGGGTTGGGGAAGGTATAACAAGAGGTGACTCGGTGCCGTATCCTCAGACAGTGCAGGTCCCTTTTCCTCTTATCCCTCTGCCTCGCTGGCCCTGGCCCTGGAGGAGCCAGCAGCAGGACGGCAAGCAAGTGGTAGGAATGTGAAAAGAACAGACTCCTTCTTCATTCTTAGTCACCAAGTCATGCGCCAGACAGATCTGAACGGAGGGGAGGAGAGAAGTTTTACGTTGAGTGTGAGACGGAAGCATTGACTGAAGCTGGACTGGCCCTGAACGTGAGTCCTAATTAGTAAAATGAGGCTCTTGTTAATACCAACAGTGACCCAACACTATGGGCTCTGTCTAAGATGTTACCAAGAGACAAGGAAAGAAGACTTGATAGAACAAGTTTAAAGGCAGTGATTGGAAAATAAAGTCATTTCCTATTTGCAGCCCATGAAGTTCAATCTCTTTATATTAGTCACAGCAATTTTCACGAGCTGCTCTAACAAATAGCCCCCAGATTTCAGCGGCTTTACACGGTAAATGTTGATTTCTCATTTATACAAAATCTGATCAGTGTCTGACAGCTTTCCTGGATATCTCTGTTCCATGCAGTGACTCAGAGATCTAGGCTCCTTTCACCCTCTGGTCCAACATCTTGCAGCTTCAAGATTATCCTGGCACCATCCAGGTGGCTGGAGTGAGCCATGGGAGGGAGTCGTGTAACTGTAAGAGAGAAGGGAAGTAGGAGAAACTCCCACTAACATGATGGTCACTAGACTAGTCAGAGAGCCATAATCATTATGTCTTTTATTCTGCGAATTCTTATCCGAGACTCTTTATGAGCTAGGCACTAGGCTATGTTGGGCACTAGAGACACCAACACCAACAAGAAAGTCTTGGCTCCTGCCCCTTCTGGGTTTCTAGTCATGTAGGGTGTGGACAAATAATTGGGCATTGACAATTCAGAGGCATGCACGCTGAGATGGGGAAGTAGAGAGTGCCCTGGAAGTGTGTATGAGGTGCACTACAGTCAGGCTCAGGGTGAGGGGCCTTCCTGGAGGAAGTGAGGCCTGAAGGGTGAAAGGCATCAACAGGCATGAGGTAGCTTGTGAAGGGCATCAGAAGAGTATTCCAGGCAAAAGGGTCACAGTGAGGAAGAACATGGTGTTTTGGGGGAGCTAGGCATCCATCCTGCTCTTCTCCTGGAAACCCCTGAGCCCTTTCCTTCACTAGCCCTGGATCTGGATGGGTTTGGCTGTGCGTGGTGCCATTCCGTCCATCACCACCTCTCCAAGCCTAGCGAAGCAGCAAGGATGGCACGTTTCACTCGTGCTGTGTGACCTTGGGCAAGTTAGCTTCCCCTGTGGGCCCCAGTCCCCCCTTACTGAATAAAGCAGTCAGAAAATTCTTGAAGGTCCCTGGAGCCCTCTTTGGGCAATGCCTTTGCCCTACTCTAATCTAGCCCGAATAGCAGAGCAAAAGAAGCTGGGCCTGCAGAGGGAGAGGAGAGGCCAGGCTGTGACCTAGTGGACTGGGGGATGGGGAGAGGCTGCCTGCTCCCCACCTTCCAGACCAAACCCGCCACTAATGAGGCCTGTCTTTGGAGTAATTAGCCGCAATCACAGCTCGGTGCATTAGGCAGACAAGGCCTTGGTGCGGTAGCACCTCCCAGAATGCAGGAGCCCAGGGCTTTGAACACTGCATTACGGCGGGGGATGCGTCCTAATGTCACTTAATTACCCCAGACAGCCTCAGCTGTAATCGAGCCTGGATGGGCTGGTGGGAGGGGTGCAGACGTCCAGAGGAGGCTGATGCGTTCATAATGATGCCACTTTGCAAGACAAATCTGGCTTTGGCAGGCTGACAATGAGGAGCATGAAGTGGGGGCTGGAGGGAGGAGGCTGTGCTGCCATCCCAACGAAGGAAGGCCCTTCTACCCCCAAACCCCAGGACACCGTGACTCTAGCTTGGCTGGATGTCTCCACTTACCGGCCAGAGGCCGTGGGACATTGGGGCGAGGAAAGGTTGCCTCTCCTTCCCTCACTCCAGATGCTGTGGGGTGACGATTCTCCTCTTTGTTCTTTCCTTCCATTTTCTGTCCACGGCAATGGGGGATAACGTGGGAAGCACTGGCAGGCAAGGAGCTGAGGACAGAGCATCAGAGGTAGCGTGGTGCCCTCAAGGATGCTGTAGATGAGTTTGGGGGGAAAGCCCCAGGGGCAGGAGGAAGAGCTCTGAGGTACAAATCTGGATGCTGAGTATCAGGGGCAAATTCTCAAGATACTGCTCCAGTCAATGCAAGTCCTTCCAGGGGCCAGACACCCACTGATGTAAGAATCTGGCTTCTGAAAAGCCCTTGACGGGGTCTGCTGCCACTAGTGAATGCCACCAACCTACTTATCCCCCTCGCCAACCATTTTCCTCTTTGGACCTCAGGGTCCTCGTCTGGGAAATGGAGCTAATGATTCCCAGCTCACCGCCCAGGGCTGAGGTGGCAGCCGTCAAGTGAACTAATGACAAGAGCACTTTCAATGGTTTGGAGTCCCTAACAGAGGGGAAGGGAGCAACCACATCTGGGGTCTCCCTTCTCTGCCAGATCCCGCAGGCCCACCCAGGCCAGACTGACCACTTGGACCAGTGGGAGGTGAAGATCCCAGTGGCCAGGAAAGGGGTGAAACTGCTCTAGGCTTATAGTGGCCAAGGTCTCACGCACCATTTTCTCCTTCAATCCCTGACTTGTCCCCCACACGCCAGGAAAAAGTCCTCTGGCGTCCATCCTAGAGGCACTTCCAATAAGCTCAGCAATGGCTATCGTGGAAGAGAAATCTCTTTGGGGAGGTCCTCCCTAAGCAATAATGGAGCGCCGCTCAGGCAGGGATCTTGTGCAGGGTTAGTTCAAACTGCTGAGTAAAATACATGACTACAAAGGACTTTTGGGTTTTCTATGGATCATCAGACAGATAGATGGGAGGAACTTGGAAGGCAACCTGCCCACGGGGGACATGAGCTAAAGCTGAGGTTGGAGGACGTAGGCAGATGGCGTGGGCTACAGAGTGGGGAGGACAAGAAAGTACCGACAGAACATCAAGGCCTCAAATGCTAGGCAAGAAGTTAAGACCATGCCCTTCTCCAGCCTCCAGTAAGTGAGGACAGGGATACAATGATGCATCTTTTCTCTTCTCTGCCTCCTGGACCACCAAGGACTTTTACAGGAATCTCTGCTTTTAGCTTGCTGTGTGACCTTGGTTAATTTGCTCCCCCTCTCTGGGCCGTACATCTCCACTTAGACAATGAGCAAGCCGGACTACATGGTTGCTCTATCCTTTTTAACTTTGATATTTCATCTGTCTGTGACACAAATGGGTAGACACTGTTCCTCCTGGGATACCTTTCACTGTGTCCCGTAGCCCATGCACCCCCTCTCTGGAAGGCCAGCAGTCACTGTGACCCACAGTGACATTGAGAGTCGTGCTGTTCTCTACCCTGCCCAATGGGCCATGTGCCAACACCTGCCTTCTCCCCATGAGCCATCCATCACTGTCTTGGTGTGTCGGTGGGAAGACAGCTTCATTAGCTCCTCCCCAGCCACCCGTCCCCTGTGCAGAGATGACTGGAGCCCTCCCACTCCCATCAGCCAGGGAGGGCTCAGAGCTCTTAGGTCATTCTCTTAGGGGCCAACCTGAGCCTCCCCTCCCTGGGCAGCTCTCCCACCTGAGGTCATGGGCCTCCTCTGCAAGGCAGGAGGCACCATCCCCTTCAAATGTATCCCAGACAGCTCCCTCACCACCGGTCACCATGCCTGGAGTCCCACCATTACAGGCGTCACTGAGGCACGTCTGCCTCCACAAGTCTATCACAACGCAAGCACCTCTGGCATCAGGAGGAAGAGCACGGGGCTGGAGCCAGCTGAAGACACCCCTCTCTGCTGTGCGGCTGGTTTCCCCTTTCTGAGCCTGTTTGTCCATCTTGAAATGAAGGAGTTGACCTAGAATCTAGATCATCTCCAAGTTGAGATTATAAAGTTCCACGGGAAAACTCCACAGTCCTGAGAAGATACCAGTATATCTAGGTGAAAGGAAGAGCTTGTAGGTCCTGAGGCCACCAAGTTCATGGCTCATGTTTGTGAGACACAAGCAGAGTAATGAATGAATGCGACTCTCCCTCTAAAACACTTCTTGAAAAACACTCCCTATTTCAGAACTTCTCTTACCAGCCATGACCCCAGGGGCACTGCCAAGCAATAGGCAGTAGGCAGAGTTGAAGCCAAGCCCTGACTTGGCATCTGGGCTGATAATGGGCACAAGAAGGAGGCAGGTTTCTTCCCAAGGATTCTGCTAGGTGCCCAAGAGATAACTCTACCCCCTCTACTGAGATGGAGAGGGGATGTGTAACACCCACCTCTGGGCGACCTTGAGTTCTCTGTGGGTTTAATAGAGAAAAGACAGCCACTCCTCCCCCCACCTGCTTGTTTAATCCAACAAATAGAAGCCCCTTGGTTTTGAGAAGCCAGAGGGACAGGCAACATACCTGAGCTGTAAGTGTGCAGGAGACTTCTCATGTCCATTAATGAAATCATGTTGGATCTTCCAAGGTTTCGACCCAAAGAAAAAAATCTCTCCAGGGAGCAATCCGGGCTCCGAGGGAATTGTGAATAGGAAGCTCCCTGAAAGGTCCCTAAAATTGAATCTGAGGTGGCCATAACAACTATACAATGAGAGTGCAGGGTCATCTCCTAAAGACTCTGAGCAAGCAGGGAGAAGGAGGCTCGTGTACCCAATAAGGTTCCATGCCCTCATGGAACCTTATAATCTCAGCATGAAGTGGGAGCCCCAGAAAGATTCTCTGTCAGAGAGCAGGCCACAGCCTAAGCTAACCTCCTCTCAGAGTAACTCTTCATTTTCTGATAAACTTGAGATAGCCATGGCGGTTCTATCAAAAGAGCTTGATGAGTCAAAATACCCAATATTCACCCATGTCCCTTGTACATAGTCATGAGAAACTGGCAAGCCCCTGTGCCCCACTCAGCACAACCCTGGCCCTGCAAAGCCATATAAGACATAGATCTGCCTTCAAGACTCTGGCACAATCAGATCAAATCACACTGAGTGTAAGACCTTTGTTGTTTAAGGAGGGGCTCAGAAATCAGTTTTCTCAGAGATTAGGAATGGTGAGTCAGAGGAGATGGTCGGGCAGTGGGATGGCAATGTCTCAGAGGTGCGCGCACGAACTGAGAGTAGGTTTTTCTGACTGGAATGAGAATAGTATGAGGAAATAGAGAGTGATCACAGTGGGCCTTCAGGGTCTAGTAAAGGAATTTAGACCTTAATTCTATAAACACTGTATTATAGAAACACTGTATTATGGGAAAGTCTTAAGATAATATCTAATCCAACCCTTCATGTTCAAGGTGTGGAGCCTGAGACCCAGGGAGGGGAAGCGAGGTGCTTAGTCGTCCAGGGCTGGGCATAGTAAACTTAAGTCACTGCTCACTCCATGCCAGAGTAGTTGTGTTCTATGTGGATGGAGTGCACTCCTTCCATCCCAGTTCTGGGGTTTCTGTCCTCTCTGGGGACAATTGATGCTTTCAGCTGTACACAGGCTGGGTACAGCTCCCATCCACCCAGCTTCCCCTTGGAGCCAGAGAGGGTGGTTTTCAGCACCAATGAGATAGTGGACAGTTCCTACCAGCTCAGCCTCCCGCTTGCAGAGGATTTATAGGTATTTTTAACAACACAAAAGCTCAGGACAGCTCCTGGCCACTCAGTTTCCCTGCTAAGAAGCCTAGGGATTGGGTAGGGAGCAGTGGGGAGAGGGGTTGGTGTGTTGACTATTATTATCAGGGGGCCCAGATGTAAAATGAATGCCTGTGATATTTATCCCTGTCATCGCTAATAATAAACGGCCTGATTTGTCAAGTGGGGACAGATTCAAAGATGTCAATTAAGAAGAGAAAAAAGCCCAAGTATTTATCTGCTGTGCAGATGCTTGGTGGAGAAAAGGACTCCTGAACTTGGGGCCTTCCTGCCCCCACCCCAGTCCTGCACTCAACTTTCTTCTGCTCACCTCTCCTGCCTCACCTTCTCTGTCTCCCTCTCTCTGCTTCCCCCCTCTCTCTCCCTTTTCCCTCACATTTTGTCCCCACATCTGATTGCATGTGTCTCATTTTTTCCTCACTTATTCTCTCTCTTTCATCTTTCTCCTTTCCTCTCTCCAGCCCACTGGATGACCCTTCTTTCACTGCCATTCTTTGCCTTTCCTCTCTTTGCCTCCCCAAAGCCATCCTGTAGCTCCTCCCCTGAACCTCTGGATGCTATGACTCTTGTCTTCCCAAACAGGCCTCCTCTGTGATCTCAGTTCACAAGGCACACTCTGAGTTCAGAGTTAAGTGGATGTAAACTATTGAAATAAAACTGGAAAAGCCACAAATTGGAAGGCTTTTCGCTTAAATTACAAAATAAACCAATTCTTTATAAGTTTTTGCTTTGGAAAATAAAATAAGATCCCAGGGAATCAATTTGACTGGGTCCCTGAAAATAGATTAAAATAGAAATAGCACTTGAACCTAAACAAGAGCTTCTCGGTATGGCCTTCCATGGCTTTGAAGCAACTATGTATGAGGCCTGGGTCCTCAGAGCAGGACTTTCTCAGGCACATCAGGGGTTCTAAAAAGCACTAAGAATCCTCCTTCGATATCACTGTACCTTTCCAGTCAAGAAGTCACCGAGGAATTTCCCAAGGAAAACAGCCCCACAAGAGCCATTGTAATCTAAGTGGAGACTTGTCCATTTTGGTATCTTTTATGGAGCCACAGGAAGTCAGAGCGGGTGTCAATGCATCAACCTGATGTTCTCCACCCACTGGCATTATGGGAAATCATTGGCCTCCTCTAAAGAATACATCTCACCCAGACACCCCAGGATGGGGTATGTTGCTCTTTCCTCTCTCTGCCCCACTGGGGTCCATGACTTCCCTTCTTTGGGCAACAGTGAAAATTGTTCCCTAAATTATGGGATTCCAGGTTCAGAGCTGCTTGTATAAGCAGAGCTCCCTCTTCCTGGGCCCCCAGCCCCAGCCCTACAGTCTTTCCAGCCCACTATGACTTCACATTGCAAACACCAAAACTGACCATTCGCTCTGGCTGGGATCAAGAGCTAGATCCAAACGAATCTCAGAATGGCTCAGGCTATAGGCAGGGAGAAGGAGAAGCCACATGGCCCCCTGCAGACCACTGGTGCTGCCAACCTGGGCAGCTTCCCAGGCCTCGTGGACTAGGTGTGGACAGGAGGCCCTTTTGCCACATCCTTCATGTCCCTGCATCTATCAGGAAATGAGGAAACCTGTTCCCAACCGGTTATAACCCTTCTCAGTTATAATCACCCACCTCCTGGTTTAATAACTACCAATCCCACTGTCCTCAGCCTTTGCCACTACCACCCATAGGAGTCAGCTGCGAACATCCTCACTGATGTCCCTGAGTAGAAATTTCAGACGTCTCTTCCAAAGACCAATTTCCCAGGTACCCTTTCTTCTTCCCAGGCTGCCTGCCCCAGAGACCCAGCTGAGCCATCAATAATGTAGCAAAACAACATCTATGGCTTCTCCTGCCATGTTTCTTCTATGGTCATGGTTACTTAGACCCTTTGAAGAAGCCCTGAGGTCAAGAAACAAGACACCTGGCTCTCTAGTCCCAGCTCTCTCTCCCTGGTGTTGACATTGGATGGCGATTGGCAGTTTTCAAAGGAGTTCCACATTCATGATTTCCTCCCATCATAGTCTTATGTGATTTTCTAACAATCCTAGGGAAGACAGAGATTATGTGGCTTTATCCACACATCCCAGATGAGGAATCTGTCTTTCCTTCTGGAGCCTGAATTAGAATAAAGACTCCTTGTTCAGCATTCCTCCCTCTGCTCCACATTATCAAAATCTGTTTCAGGGACAGTCTGAAGATAAAATGGGGAAGATAAAATGATGCCAAGATAATGAATTCTTGGGGAAACAGGTGTCATAGACAAAGAAGTGATTGTCATAGGCAGTATCTATGTGAAGAAATATATAAAGTCACTTGACAGTGGCTCAATTTGAGCTCACAAAGTCCACAAATGCTACCAGAGTCTATTCTTTAACTCCCAAAGACATCATGGGTCACTGAAAATTATTCTGGGCTGGTAACCTGGCTGTGTTTTCTGCAAATCTGTATTATATAATCCTATATAATAAAAGGCTAATATGCAAATCAACCGAACAGTGAAATAACCAGTCACTGTGATGCACACTGACCACCAGGGGGCAGATGCTGAATGCAGGAGCTGTCCCTTGGTGGTCAGTGTGCTCCCATAGGGAGACCACCACTCAGCCAGGAGCCGGGCTCATGGCTGGTGAGTGCAGCAGCGGTGGCAGGAGCCTCTCCTGCCTCCGTGGCAGTTGGACATGTCCTGAGGGCTTCCAGACTGCGAGAGGGCACAGGCCTCTGAGGGACACCTCCCCCCCCCCCCCCAGTGCACAAATTTTGTGCCCCGGGCCTCTAGTAATGATAACAAACATTTATTGGGCACAATGTATTTGAGGCACTGGGCTATACACTTCCCACGCATTATTTTGCTTCTTGATCACAATCCCATGGTATAGGTGCTATTATTTCCCCCTTTTCAGAGAAGAATGAAGTTCAAGGTTGTTAAGTGATTTGTCCAAGGACATAGCTTATGAGTGGCAATCTGCACTTGAACTCAGATCTCTATTTCACCAGAGCTGGAGCTTAGGACTGAATTTTTTTCTCCTTCCTGTCTTGAGGTCCAGTCCTAGGCTGTCCTTGATGAAGGAGGGCATGGAAGCAATTCTTCCATCAGTAGCTGACCTTTGGGCCTCCTCAGCCCGGTGGTGGATGATGGAGACAGTGGAAACTGATCTCTGCCCTCTGCCCTCTGCCCTCCTTTCTGCGAAGTTCTCCCTGCTCGGTCACGGCAGCAGATGCTGTTGGTGCTCCATCCACATTCCCTCGCCCTCACTACTTCAACTGCCAACTGCCAGCATCTTCCTTTCTTTGCCTGAGGATTTTCTCTGACTGCTGGGGTCCTCTTTGCTGAATGCACAGGGAAGCACAGAAAAGCCAGGGAATGAGCAGCTCCTGGGCGCAGCCTTCAACCGAGGACTGAGGGAAATTGGTGGGTAAACGCCCCAGCTCCCTGGCTCCGTGGGTGGTCCAGCACAGGAGCTGGTCCTGCTCCAGCTCTCAGAGCTCCCCAGCAGGGCACTGCTCCACTCACCCCCCATGGTACCCGGCTTGACAATGGGCTCACTACCTTTTTTTACCTCCTAATGTTCCTGCACATGGATACCTGTTTCAGGGTCTGCTTCTAGAAGAATCCTCCCCATTCTCAGCAACATCCTCAGTACCCAGGGCAGGAAAGTGGCAGGGTGAGCTGATCAAGACCTGGATGCCATTTTCTTAACCAAATCCCCTGATGCCTCCTCAGTGCCCTCCGGGTGATACCCAGAGTCTCTAAGTTGGCATGCAGTGCCCACCTCTCCTCAGGATACGCCTCAGCCAGAAGGTAGTTTCACACAGGACTCTGTCCACACAGCTCCCTCCACCTGGCCGCCGACTACACAGCCCACCCCTCTACCTGGTGAACATCTACCCACCTTTCCAGGCTTCGCTCACGGGTCACTTCCTCTAGGGAAGATGTTCCTGACCACTGCGCTCCCAAAAGTGATCTCTCCTGCAAGGAGCCCCCAGCCCTGAGCCCCCCTCCACCCCTGTGATCCATCATGGCACTTCTCTGTTTACGAGGCACCTCTTCCCCTAAATGCTGAGCTCATTCATCTTTAGCTGTCAGGCCAGCCTCCTAATAAAGGGATGTTGAATGATGAGCTGTCTGTGGGATGAGAGGGAGAAGGGCGGGGATGAGAGAGCTCAGATGGGCGGCTTCTGGCCTCACGGTGCTGGCTATGGTTGGTTCCATGATGGTCTCAGAGCCTGTCACTGCCCAGTGGCCCAGTGGCTGGGCCCAGTGAGTTCCTCTTCCCCTCATCCTTACCTGCCCTGTCAGTCAGCCAGCATCTAAGCTGGGGTTTTATTTGTACCCATCCATCCCAGGTGACCAGTGGAGACGGCCTGAAGGCCTGGAACAAGCACCCACCTAGGTTAAGCCCACCTGGGACCTTGAGCGAGTTACATAGCCCCTGTTTTCCTACATGAACCCCGCTTTTCCCAACTTTAATAGGTGAATAAATCAAGTTTCTCCTCCCAGGGGATCTGTAAGCAGCCAAGATAAGAACCATCAAAAGGCCCAGCATGTCCCCTAGACTGTGGTGGTGCCCTCCAGACTGACGGTGCAGGATGTGGGAGGGAGGTGTGGAACTCATCAGGCATCGGAAGGGACTTTTGCCAGTTTTAACCCACTCACTCCATTTCACAGATGGGCAAACTAAGGCCCTAAGAGTAGTCATCCTCCCAAGAACAGTCCTGAGGTTCTGAACTCCTTGGTATGTTCTTTCCATTGCACCAAGTGACGTCCTTGCAGACACCATTGTTGAGCTAAAATAGTTTAAAATGTCTTCTTTTCCCACTTGTCCCCATGGTGGACCCTCGTGCTGATGTTATCAAAGCTTCTTATCCATGACTCTAATCCTGGCAAGACTTCCCCACACACAGCTGTCCACACCTGTACAGCCCCACCTTCATCAGCAAGGATCGAGCCCCTCCCCAGGTGGGGAACTCCAGGGCTGCAAGGCTGAGGAGGAGGAGCGGGCCTGGGGGCCTGCAGGAGTCTGTCTCCATGCTTCCCTCCCACATCTCAAGGTCTCTCAGCAGCAAGGCCAGACCTGGAGACTGACTGAGGGACCAGATGACCCTTATTCATGTCTGCTAACCTCTCAGGATGCTCCACACTCTGGGCCAGGGGCTGGGGACCCAGAGCTAACCATTCCCTATGCGGACCCCAAGATACTCAGGATTAGGGTAAGAGGACCAAGCAAGTAAAAAGAAAGACTCCTTATGATAGAGTAGACACTTCCCAGGGCAACCACCAGGAATGTGGAGGCACAGGCAGCAGCAGAGCAGGGATGGGCACTGGTCAGGTGTGACTCTCCAGGGCCCATAGTCCACTCACCTTCTCAGTGTCTTATCTCCACCAACAAATATGGACACCACAGGACCTAGCAGAGAACCCCGAATCTCCCAGTAATGTCTGTGATGGGATCTACTTGCAGTGGGAGCCCACTTATGAAAAAGGAAATAGGGGACCATCATCTCCCCTCCCCCCACCACTTCCCTCCTTCCCACATCCCTAGCTCCTGCCTCTTTCCATTCTATTAATAACTTGTGATACCGTTAGCTTTTCCTATCACCAGCACTGACAACTCAGAAGCCTCTGAGAGCTGTCTGCAAAGACACAATAAATGACAACTCTTAATTAACACCTTCCTTAACTAAATAAATTAGTTTTATGCAGTCATGATGTCAGCACTGTGACTTGCTGATGACTGAGGCAACTTGGACAGACTCACAGGACTGCAGGGCAGGCCCGGCTTGCTAACTTCTGCAGGGCGTCAATGGGCAGCAGGGCCATAGGCATGAGTGCCTGGGGATGGCATACCGGGAATGGCACCAGGACCGGTGGCAGTCAGGCAGCTGTGAGGTGGCACCTGAGATAGGAAGTCAGAGACTTTTCCAGCTTTGTCTCTTTGCCTCTACCTTCTGAGTAGTCTTGGGTGAGCTTCTTAGCTTCTTTGGGCCTCTATTTTCCTCATCTGTAAAATGGGCATCATCTCTTGTCCTGCTTGTTTCTCAGAACTGTGAAGAGACACTTGGTGGGAGGGGGGTTTATAAACGATAAGTGCTGTGCAATGTGAGATGATGATGGTGCACGCGCCCTTCAGAGAGTCAGTGCTGGCTGGACAGGTCTCCTGCACTTCCCCCACAACACATGCAGGACGAAGTGGTTACCGAGTCTCCGAGTAGCCCTGAGGTTCCCTGAGGACACCTGGGGGACAAGGAGGACACCGCTAAGTCCAACGCCCTCAGAAAGCCTCCCGTATCCACTCACTGAGCTGGCTGGTGCTGAGAGGACAGCAGAGCTGCTCCCAGTGGCTCCCACCAGGGAGATTCCTGCATCCTCCCACTCCGCTGGCCCAGGCTGACCCTGCCTGCCCTGAGAGCACCTCTGCTCCAGCCCTGGGTTAAAACACTGAGGTCAGGCTCAGGCCCTGAGCCCACCTCTGACCCCGTCTGAGAACTCAGCCTCTGCTCTGCCTGGTTCCTGATTAAATTTTTCACTCAGGATCCAGTGTGAGCTCCCAGCTACTGCTGGAGCCAGCCCCAGCCCCAACCCTCAGCCAAGCCCCCAGTCCAGCCCTCTGCGGCACCTCTCAGTCCTTAGGCCAGGCTCGGACACCCCCACCCAGCCCCCAGGACTACAGCATGCTCTATCCTGCGTGAGCCTCGACCCTGGAGGAAGCAGAGAGGCCCCCACTGCCACTGTGGTTCACCCTGCAGACATCTTCCACCAAAGGCAGCACCCCTGCCCACTGTGTCCCCCAACACGCAGATCATTAGTCATTCTCCCCAGGTAGCGCCATTCCCAGGGATCTGAGCACAGAGACATCAAGCAACTCACCAAGGACCACATAACAGAGCAAGGGCCGAGATGGTCCCAGAATTCCCTCTGTCCTCCTGTGTGCGGGGGGAAGAGCTCACCGTCCTTGCCTTCCTGAGCCGGGGAGCGGATTCCGATTCACTCACTCAGCCATCCACTCACTCAACAAATATGTTTTTACAATCTTTATTGTTGAAAGTATTACATATATCCCTTTTCTTCTCCCACACCCACCCCCGCCTCAGACTCCACCACCCTATTGTCTGTGTCCATGGGTTATGCATACATGCATACAAGGTCTTTGGTTCGTTCAACAAATATTAACTGAGGACCCATGTGCCAGGAACATGGGGGGGGGAGGGAATCAAAACTGGAGTAGCTGTGAGCACTCCAGCCAGGTTTTCAGATCTGTCACAGGCTCACTCCCACGGTGGGACTGTGAGCTCAGGCAGGATGTCGCAGAGGCCAAGGCCAGCAGTCCAGGCTGGGCGTGCCTGGCTTGTGACATCAGCAGGTCATAGAACCTAACCACGGCCTTGCCTCTTCAGCATTGTGGGGTACCTGAGCTCAGGGCACCCTTGCAGCATGGCCCGCCCCCAGTCCACCCCTTCTGACTTCATAGAAGCCTCCTCAAACTGGAAGCAATGCCATTCCGAGCCTGGACCCCTCTACCTGGAAGCAGCAGACAAAGCTTGAGCCCCAGCTGTGTGACCCTGTACAAGTCACCTAACCGCCTGCACTGCAACGTCCCCATCTAAGAAATGCAGCTAATCGTGCCCCTCACATGACTATGGTGACATTGGAGACTGGTTGCTCGTGGATCAGGGCTGGGACTCAGTGGGTACCTGGCCATTGGGAGTTCCCCCATCTTTTCACCCCCTCTGCCACAAAGCCAGCCTTCCAGGCCCCAGAGGGGGAAGTACCCTCAGGATACCAGTGTTACTCATGCAAGCCTCCTCTACAGGCCCCCGTTTGGTGGCCCTCAATTTCGGTCTATAAGCCTCAAGGTACGGAGCACTCACTCTACCTGTGGCAGACACTGTGACACAGCTCAGCTGAGGGAAGGCTCTCCTATGAAGTTAGAATGTGCCTCTTTGGAACACCCACCTGTCCCAAGTAGCCTGTGCCCTGGCGGGCTCCTGGAGACCCCTCTCTCTGGCCATCACCGGGGTCCAGGCCTGAGTGCAGCTGTCTCTGGATTTTCAATCAGGGTGCCTTGGAGAAGTGAACCTGAAGACCCAGTCAACCCTGGGTGTTGCTCTTCTGCCCAGCCCTGATACTTCCCCCGCTCCCCAGCCCTCAGAGCTCTCCTGATGCCCTGAGCCCTCCAATGCCTCGCTCTCATGGACCCGGAACATCACATGAGCTGGCAAAGACCCTAACAAATGTGCCTTCTCCTGAGCTTCCATATTTCAGAAGCTGGGCTGTGACCTAATTCATCCAAAGGAATGACTCCCTAACGGTGGAATTCTGGACATCCGGGCATCTTGGTATAAGGGAGATTTGGAGATAAGAACCTTCTTATTTCCCCTCTCATCACACTTCTTTCCGGGGTGAGATTTTCCCTGCACAGAGCCCTGGGCGTGCTGTGGTCCCCGGAGGTTGTCTTCCACAGGAGGGCTGAGCCAACGCAGCTGAGAGAGCTGGGCTTTAAGAACAATTCCTAAAACAGAGAAGGACAGACGGGAGGGCTTCGGGTTTGGGGTCCTCCTGGAGACTGGATCTGAAATCAATCTGGAATTAACAGGCAAAGTGTGAGGTGGCTGCAGTGTGTCAGGCTCCCCCCCCCAGCCCAATGTTCCCATCTCCTTTCCTGGAGGAGTGGCCCTGCTGCCTCTAGTACCTCCTCCCCCTGCCTTCTGGGGCCCTGGTAGCAGCTCCAGAGGAATCCAGCTGGCGGCACCTCTTCCAGGACCTGGTCACCTATGCAGGGCCACAGGATGGGCTGGAAAGAGGAGAGGCTGGCTGGCAGGGCTGGGTGAGGGAGCAGGAGGACCATCCTCAGGCCCACAGCACAGCTGTTGGGGTGGCCTGGGCTCCCAGGTATCACCCTGGCCCGATAAGAGGCAGCCCTAGGGGTCCTTTCCAGCCCACCCGCTCCACTTCCACATCCTAGGGAGCAGGAGGCTGTGGCAGGGCTTTGGGGAACCTGGATTTCCTGAGGGCCGGCACAGTAAGAGCAGAGAGCTGTCTGTCCTACATTCCTGGCCTGCCTACTGACCAAGCCCAGGGGACATGACAACTGGGACGACTTAGCTCAGCATCGTCCTAACCAACCCCCAGCCCCTTTCCTACACTTCTCTGGAGAAGAGAGTGGAGCATGGGGGCAGGGAGGAGGTTTCAGAGAAGTGGGGCTCTGCCTTGAGAAAACGCAGGTTAATGGGGGCTGCTGGTCTTTTCTGTGCTCTCCTGTGCTGTGTGAACTTGGATGATTCCCCTCCCCTCTCTGGGCCTCCAGGCCCCTGTACCATGAGGGTGGGACCACAGGATCTGACTGGGTGGGAGGGGCTCTCAAGGCTTGGACCATGACATCATTTAGGGTTTTCCCCAGTGGGCAGTGGTCTTTGCCAGCTCAGCATCCCAGAAGCCCCGGGAGAAGCAGATCCCCAGGGAGGGGGGGCTCATTTGGGGCTTTGCACTCTAGTTCCTGGGCTCCAGTTCTCTCTCCTACCTCCTGGGGTGGGGGGTGGGCCAGTGCCTGGAGGGGCTCAGCTCAGCCCTGAGCCATAGCAGTGGGGGCTGTGGAGCCACCTGTGGGCCTTGAGATGACTCTGCCTCCCCAGGCTGGTGATAGCAGGTCCCCCACCCACATGCAACAGCACAGGAGTCCAGAGGTTCAAATGCAGGCCCTGCCCCCTCTTCTGACCCCAATGACTCCCTGAGCTGCTCCCCCAAACACCAGACCCGGAGACCCCCTGGCTGAGAGCCCCGCTAACAATTCTCACAGTTAGCTCCCCTCCTGGCGCCTGCTCCTAGAGCTCAGTAACCTCTTGGCAGAGCCCAGTGGCAAGTGCCAAGGAGCCTTGCCCTGGGAGGAGGCAGGAAAGGTGTCTTCCTCTTCTTCAGCGACCCAGGAGCTCAGGTCTGAGCTAGAAGCCTCTGCTTCCTCTTCTCCCTCCTCCCCTATCTCCTCCTCTTCTTTCACCTTCCCCACCCAGTGAAGGTCAGAATTGTCTTAACAATTACCTATGTCCTTTGCCATATTGCCAGGTGGTCAGATAGAACATATCCATCCATCCATCCACCCACCCATCCATCCATCCATCCATCCACTCATCCATTCATCCATCCACCCATCCATCCATCCATCCACTCATCCACTCATCCATCCACCCATCCATCCATCCATCCATCCATCCATCCATTCACCCATCCATCCACCCACCCACCCATCCATCCATCCATCCATCTGGCATGCACTCTGTCCATGGTATCAGACCAGGGGCTGGGAAGACCAGAAAGAATTCCAACAGAGCTTTGTCCCCAGGGAGTGCCAGACCAGCTAAAAGCAGTCATGGCCATGGCCAACTGCCCTGGCCACAAGGCACCCAAGCACTAGCATCTCCTCTTCCCAACGAAACATGGGTACAGGCACCCTGGGGTGCCCAGTCAGCCCCTCTACTCACCATTCAAGGGACCACCCAGCAGAAGGTCTGAGCAGAAGGACCTTGGAGGTCCTCTGGCCCAGCCCCCACTGGACAAGAGAAAAGGGCATGCCTGGTGAGGAGAACAGCATGAGCAGAGGGCATCATAGGGTAGGCTAGTCAAGCACAGGGCCTGAGGGCAGATGAGGAGCAGAATGACTGGCTAAAGGGCTGGAGTGCAGGGAGCCTTCTGGGTGCGGGCGGGAGGTGGCTGCCCCAATGCTGCCACCTGCTCTCCATCTCCAGCTCCTCTCTACCAGGTACAGCTCGCAGGGGTCACCCCAGACCCGCTGATCTGCATCTTTTCCTTGCCCTCCAGAAGGCCCTGCTCTCTGCCAATTAGCTGGCAACCTACAGATGCATTCACCATCTTCATGACATCTTCATTGCCCAAATCTCTGTCCCTCGTTTTTCTTGCTAAAAGACAGTTTTTAAAAAGCCTTCCTGAGCTCAGCCCTTTCCAGCCTCGTTAATTTCGTGCCCCACCTCATTTGTTCAGGGGACCTACTTTCCCTCCCCCTGCCGCCTCCCTCCCGCCGGCTATATTGGGATCTCTGCTCCGTCCTCCGTAACCTTGTGTGCGGCTCAGAGTTCTGCCGGTTTCTCTCTGCCAAGGAACTCGGGCCTGGGAGGAACCGCAGAGGTCGTCTGCTCACACCCAACCCCTCCTCGCGCCTGAGGCTGGAATCCCTTTCCCGGCGCCCTGCCCAAGGTCATCTGGTCTCAGTCGCGTTCCTCCAAGGACAGGCCGCTCACTGTGCTGGAGGCAGCCGGAGTCGCAGCAAGGCAGCTTTTCCTGGGCCCGAGTTCTTTCAGGAAGGTGGGGCCAACCTGGGGCTTCTTGCCATTTGTGCTCGGCTCCCTCTGTGTGTTTTCTCTGAGTCACGTTTCCCAGGGGATCATGTCATGCATTTCTCAGGGTCCCAGGGGCCATGTTCTTTGGGTCCCTTGGATGTGACAGAGATATGACAAAGCTCCATCCTTTGCCTGCGTGACTGCCAGCGACAGGACTCTCACGCTTGTCTGCGTCTCCAGCAGCCGTGGGGGTCAGCACCAGCCAGAAACCTCTCCTCCTTTGAGCTGAAAATTGCCTCTTGTCTGTCTCCACCTCTGAAGCGGTCTCTGCCCTCGGCGTCACCCAGGGCAAGCGGAGTTCCTCTTTCCTGGGACAGACCATCAAATGTTTGAGAACAACCACCCAGTTCGCTCCGAGTCCAACTCCAGAATTCCTTCAGTCAACCCTGCTCTGGCCTGGTTTGTAGGCCGGCACCACCCACTCCTCTCCAGGAGACACCTGGCTGACAGTTTATCGATGTCTGTCCAAGGGCGAAACCCCTCTGGCTGTGGTCTGAGCAGAGCAGGACAGATGTCGCTTGCACAAGAGCTGTGGCAGCAGTAGCTCACACTGTTGACTCCAGGAGAACCAGGTGCTGGGCAGCCCCACCCGCCATCCATCTCAGGTGTGCAAAGCAGGCACGGGTCAGGGCCCTTCTCACCTGTGACCCCCAAAGCAGTCTCTGCCTGCTGTCTCCACACCTCACTTTCCTCTCACCCCTCACCCCTGACTGTGCCATGCCGCACACACCATAAAAGACTCCCGGCTGCACGCCGGGCCCCTTTACAGCAGCTGCCCTTGCTGACCACCGCTCTGCATGGGGACGCACAGCCTATTCCAGGCCTCTAACCCCCAAGCGACTCCTGCCCAGTCGGCTGCTCTGGCTCTTATTCCGTTCCTCCCACCGATTTGAGCCCTCAGCCGCCCTTTCTCACCCTGCACTCACTCTGGCTCTGCTATAGGTGCACCACTCTCTGAAACGCCGCCTCTCCTTCAGGATGGAGCCCCTACTGCCCTCTTCCAGGAGGCCTTGCAGGCCCCTCAGAGTGCCTGCCACACCCGCGGGCGCACCTTCTAGCTGTGATGCCCCGCCCACATGCTCCAGAGGGTGCAGAGTGCAGCAGTTTGGACGCGTGGCCCTCCCTAGGCAGCCCAGGCCAATCCTGTGGGCTGGCACCAAGGGCTCTGCCCAGGGGGGTGGAGACCATCAGCTGAGGCTCTCTGGGATTAGGATTGAGGACGAGGCCAGAACTAGAGCAAGAAGGCTGAGCAGAAAGCAGAGGGAGTGGCCGGCCTGGGTGGTAGGGGAGGGGAGGTGGTAGAGAGGCTGAGCTGGGGCCCTGGCTCCACCAGACCTCCCTCCCAGGGAACCCCGCTCTTTGCAGAGAGCTCTCCCTCACGCACAGGCGCCTATGAAACCTTTCGTGTCATGGCTCTAACGTAGGGCCCTTGGGCCTGAGCACCCGCTGGGGGCTTCCTCCCTCTTCTCACCAGGCCTCCGTGGGAGAGAGCTGAGGAGACAGGCAACCCATGAACAACACCAGACAGGGGTGCTGGGGACCATGCAGTGCAGGGACTGTCAGGAGGGCTTGTCAGGATTGCCTGCAGGTCCCCGGGCCCCAAGACCCTCCCAGCCCACACGGGACACAACAGAGCAGTCCCAGCAGCCACAGCCCTGTCAGAGCTGGAGGTGAGGCCCAATGTCTCTCAGGGCCATGGAGACTGGAAAAAGGCTGAGAGGCATGGCCTGGCCAGACTTCACTGCTGACCAAGGAGGGAACCGGTGCCCAGAGCGGGTGGCTGAGGCTGAGAGTGGGAAGGCCGGCAGGGCAGACACACAGCCGGCTCCGGAGGGGATGGAGGCTGTTTCCAGGGCGTTTCAGCCTCTCTGGGGAGATCTGGTTTCATCCTGCTTTCTGCATGACCTTGGGCCAGTCCCCTCCACTCTCCACACCTCATTTCCTCCTGCATTTTAAAGAGGCCTGAAGCTCAGGGTCAAGGGAGGTGCAGCTGGGAGTGCTGAGCCACTGCGGGGACCAGGCTGTGCAGGGGGAGCAAGTCGGGTGACATTCCAGAGTCAGGCCCCCTGGCATTCCTGCAGGCTCCGTCAGAGGAGACAGAGCCAGCCTGGTCTGAGTGGGAGTGTCCACTCACTCAGGACTCCTCACCTACAGGACGCGGTGTCCACCTGCTGCTCCCAGAGCCTTCGAGTCCCACTGGTGCTCTCCGGCAGTTTTTCACCCTGACACGTCACCTCTCTTCTTCGCTCCATCACCTTCCCTCATCGGTAGTTCTAGAAGTGGAGGGGTACGTAGGTGTGTGCGTGAGGCTGTGGACGCATCGGGGTATGAGGGTGCATGGGATGTCGGAAAGTGTGTCTGTGCAGATGAAGGTGCGTGTGGGTGAGTGTGTGTGTGCGTGGGTGAGTGTGCGTGCATGTGGGTGAGTGTGTGTCTCTGTGTGCGTGTGTGTGTGTCTGTGTGCGTGTGTGTCTGTGTGTGCGCATGGGTGAGTGTGCGCGCGTGCGTGGGCGAGTGTGTGCGTGTGTGCTTGTGTGTGTGTGCACGCACGGGTATTCTCCCGTGTGGAAGCCATGAGGAAATGTGCATATTGCTCAGGGAGTGTGTGACAACGAACAAGACGTCCAGCTCTTGATAAGCTGCACAACCCTAGCCCTGTGTTGGGGTTTTCATGTGCAAACTCAGCCCCTGCCTTCGTCTGAGACGGCAGAGCTGCACATTCTGCCATGTGAGCCCCTCGCAAACGGCAGCAAGGAGGGTGTGCCGCCCCTCGAGGAGCCCAAGGGCAGTGCTGAGGTCAGCGCAGGACTGAGCTGCCCGGCTCCTGGGCTTCATTCTGCCCTTCCTTGGCCTGTCTGCCCGCCCCCTCCCCCCCACCCACCACACACACACACACTCTGCTGAGTGACAGGAGGACCCATGTCTTTGCCTCGAAGGGGCTTCCACAGTCTGGGTCTGCCTTTCCACGGTGAGGCACAGCCTTGATCAAGAAGGGGCTCCCACCTCAGTCTGCCCCACCCACTGGCTCTCCCCGTCCCTTCTTGCTGAGAGCAGGGAAGCTGGGGTGGGGGAAGCAGGCAGGTGGCAGAGAGCAGCTTGAGTAGCTTCCACACTCCGGGTCTGCCTCTCCACGTGGCAGGCACAATGCAGGGAGCTGGTGAAGGGCAGGCCCTTGACCTTCTCCCCCAGCTAAGACAGGGAGGGACTGTTGCTGTCTTAAATGCCACCTCTGCCCTCTCCCCTCCCCTCCCCTGCTCCGCCCCACAAATGCTGCAGCAAGAGCAAGGCTGGAGGTTGGCCTCAGGCCCCGGAGAAGAAAGCGGGGTGCTGCTCCTATGTCAGAGACTGATAGAAAACCATGATGTCACTTCTCTGGCCACGCATGCACTGCTGTCCCCATTTTACAGAAAGGAAAAGAGAGGCCCAGAGAAGGGAAACAAGCAAGAGGGGCCTCTAGCTGGCCTGGCCTATCACCACAGAGAATTCCTGGCCCGGGGCTGTGTGTCTGCTTCTTCCAGCTGCGCAGGCTACATCCCCCCCGCCCCGGGGTGGCGGGGGGTACATCCAGAGAATTTCTGCCAGCCTTGGAATTCATTGTGAGGACCAGAGCCATGCCAGCCTGGGGGCGGGGCATTCCCGTGGCCACTTTTTAGGAGGGTGACCATCACATCCCAGTTTGCCCAAGACTTTCCTGGTTTTCACACCGAGAGCCCTACTTCCCTGGAAACCCCTTCCTTCGGGGCAAACCAGGACAGTGGGCCACCCTACGCTGACTTCCTGGCAGACCCTGAGTGGCCGCAGGGATGGTGGGGCCAGACTGGAACCCAAGAGGGTGAGGGAGAGTCTAAGAGCCACACAGCATCCCTGCCCCCCCTCCCCCGCGGCTCAGTCTTACCAGCCTCTGCTGACGCGCCCCAGCGCCCGAGAGCCCATCACCACATCAGGCCGCTGTTAGTCAGGAACATCTCTAAGTGCTAGAAAGTTCCTACAGTGGCTGACAGCTGCCTTCCTGGGGCTGCTTCTCCCATCCCCTTCCCCTGCCTTCATCCTGGGCCACTGCTCTGCAGACACTGGGAGGCTGAGCTCGCACCCCCTGGGGCATCTGGGCATGTCTCTGCGTCCCTCCTCTTTGCCAGCCTTGAGGTCCTGGTGACAAGCAGAGAGTGGACATCAGGGCCACAGAGCAGCCCACTCCCACTGCTGTCCTCACACCCTCCCAGGGCTCTGAGTTACAGGCAGCCTCTGTCTGCAAGTCCCCTAGGCCCCAGCGGCCGCCCCTGTGATCTCGCACATTGACTGGGTGCCCTGTCCTGGATGCCAGGAGGCAACACCGCCCGCACAGCTCCTCCCTGACCTCCGGGGCTGCCATCTCCTGCACACACACAGCCTGTCAGCTGCGCTTCTGGGGATGAGAGGTCAGGAGACTGCGCTCTCTCAGGGGTGGCCACCTGCTCTGTCTCTGGGCTCAGCGGCACCCTGAACCAGGTGAAGGGGGAAGAGGGAGAGGACCCCAGGGAGGAGAGCAGAGAGAGGCTTGGAGGCAGGGCCAGTGGGGAGAGCACCCTAAGGACAAAGGGAGCGGCAGGACCTGATTTTTTATGGGGAAACATCACTCTGGCCGCTGTAGAAAACACACAGCATGGGGCGGGGAGGAGATAATGGTGGGGACAGTGGAGCAACTGCTGTCACCCTGAGAGGTCACAGTGGCTCAGAGCAAGGGCATGGCAGGAGTCATGTCTAGGAGGTAAACCTGTAGGATTTGGCAGTGGGTTAGACACAGGGAGAGAAGGAAAAGAGGGCGCAGGTGGCTCCCCGCTCCCCACCCCCACGCTGCTCCACACACTCTCGGCTGACACCCTGATACTGGGCATGCTCTGGGCCCTCCACAGGGCACCTGTGGAGCTGAGCACGCCTCCCGCCCCCACTGTACCCCACTGTACCTGGGCCAAGGTGAGCCTGCGCTGTCTTAAATGCCACCTCTGCCCTCTCCCCCACTCCAGACAGTGCCACAGCCTGTCCAACCCACCGGCCACCTGAGCCGCCAAGGCCCTCGAAGACCCTCCAGTTCTCAGCTCCTGGATGCCCCTCAGGGTCACAGGGGACCCCTCGCCATTGTCCCCGCATCTACTGATCAGACCCTGGGGGTTGGGCGAGGCAGAGCCTTCTCTCAGGCTCTCTGGTTTGTCCTGATGCTCAGCGGGGGTCGAGAACTACTGCTGTAATCCAGCCCTCTGAACTAGGGATGGGGAAACTGAGGCCCAGAGAGGGAGGGTAATTTGCTCCGAGTCACACTGTGCACTGTGTGTCTGCAGCGAAACCAGGACTCAGAGAGAGGTTTCTGGCCCTGCCCTGGGGTGCCCGCGTCCCCCGAGGCCCCAGGTGCAGGGAGGGTGAGCCTGTGGTCTTGGGAGCGGGTCAGGGGCTGCGCCGCCGGCTTCACCAGCTGCCCTCCTCCCGCCTGAGCCCCCGCCGAAAGCAGCCCTCTCCCTCCTGCCCTGCGCCTCGCTCCGTCTCCTCCACGCCGTAAACCTGTCTTGTAAAAGCGAATGAAAAGCCTGGCCACGGACCACAAAAGCCTTCTTGGGCCTCCTCCCCGGCCGCATGTGGCTCCTGGAGAAAGCAGGAGGGTCAAGCTGCTGGCAGCCAGCTGCTCGGTCAATCCATAGGAGAGATTTTTTTATCTCTTCCCGACATTCCTCTGTAAAAGCCACGGGGCTGCGTTTACAAATTACAGAATCCGCATGATGTCAGGGACCTGGCTGATGGCCTGGGCGGACCCAGCAGGAGCAGATGGGCGCCCTCCCCGCTCAGCGCCTGTCTGGCCGCCGAGTCCCGGCTCCCCAGCCTCTGCCTCCGTCTATAACAGGGGATGCGGGGCGCTGTGGGGCTATGAGGTCACCGATGGACACACCCAGCTCGAGGCCTGGCACAGAGGAGGCCCTCAGGAAAGGTTGGTGGCGTGACATGGACCGGAGCCTGTTGGAGGCCAAGGGTTACGAAGGGTAAAGGGTGCGAAACCTAACCTTCACCTCTCGGCCCAGCAGGCACCTTGGAGCCTCAGGGCATGGCACCCTCTGGGCAAGAATGCTCTGGAAGCAAGGTCTGGGCACCTGAGGAGATGACCACCTTCCTCCTCCTCCCTCTTCTTCCCCCTCTTCTCACACTGCAAGCTTTAGATTCGCCCCTCGTGGAGTTCCTGAGCTTCTCACGTCAGCACAGATCTGGCCCTTGGACGCTCCTCCTTAGAAGCTCAAGCCCTCCGTGGACTGGCTGGCTGAGGTCCCTGCACTTTGGTGAAGAAGGACTCTGAGGCTGCGTCCAGGTGATTAGTGAAGTCTGGCCTTGGAGGGTGTGGGGCAGCCCCAAGTATGCCCTCCTGTGTTGCCATCCTTTCAAGTTCCGACCCCTTCATCCGGGAGATGAGGCTGATGTTTAAGGAGGGGAAGGCTTGGGTAGAGGAGGCCAGGAAGTGGGGGCTGGTATGTCTTAACCACCCACTGTGTGCTGCATGCCAGCCAGCATATCCGTTCATGGACCCTCCTGACCAATCAGCCATTTGTCACAAGGTCTAAGGTGGGAGCTGTCACCCAGCAAGCTGGCAGCACCACGGCTTCCAGGAGTGGTGGCACCGGATGCCAGGGTCTCGGAGCAAAGACCAGATAGACCCTTGGAGCAGAGGGAGTAGAGGTGCAGGGGCAGATGCGGGGGTGAGGCAGCGGCCGCTGGGACCTCACAGAGTGTGGTCATTGGGGCTGGAGGCTTCCTCTGGCAGGAGTTTCTCCTTCGTCGCCTGAGAAGTAACACGCAGCCGAGTGCCAGTAGTCCTGGATCTCGGAACGTTCCTGAGAGCTCACACCCGCGGCCTTGTTCCAGCCCCTGGGAGGCCCCAGAAGGTGGTGAGGGCGGCTCCGCCTGTCCCAGTCATAAAGGAGGAAGGGGAGGCTGCGGAGGTGCCTGACACAGGTCACCCCACCCCCCACCCCCACTCCGTAACTGCTGGCCTACCATACGGTCCAAGCGTCTTCCTCTGGGGAGGGAGATGGGAGCACAGGCTGTCGGGGCATTTCCCGAGTTTCTGGATTTATTTTCTGGAGAAAGAGCCATCGTGCTCTCCTCCTCATTGTCATCTTTCCGCCCGATCTCCTCTGTGCTGTGCGCCAGGGGTTTGCACACAAGAACCACAGAAGCGGGTTCTCATTGGCACCATTATGCGGATGAAGAAACTGGGGCTCAGCGTAGTTGAGGTTTCAACAAGACAGTGACTCCAGGAGCTTGCTCTTCCAGCTGCCAGCCTCCGCTGCCTTTGCTTTCCTGCCCTCGGGTCAGGTCAAGGAAGCTGCAGCAGAATGTGTGCGCAGAAACCCCCACCAGGAAAGCCGCGCGGTCTCCGTGGCTGAGAATGGAGAGAATGAACGCCCTCTCCCCGAGTTCACTGAGAAATGGGATCACGGATGTGAACACAGGCAGACACAAGTGGGAACACCGACTGTTTGTCACCACCGCGCTGCCGCTGTGGGACATGAGATGACAAGCAGAGCCGTGAGAACCTCCCCCGGCTGCAGCCAAGGCAGGGCCTGGGCACCTCGGGATGGAGGGCTCCGGAGGCGGAGGATGAAGGGCTATTTTGGTTTTGCGTGTTCAGCCAGGAGCCTGTTGGAGGAGCTGAGAGGGTGGCTCTGGGCTGGGCCAGGCCAGGGCTGGATTGCAAGCCTGGTCCCCCTGGGGAGGGTCCCTCCCCCACACTGCAGCTGTGTGGTCTGGGAACTCAGTCACCCCTTGGGCTTCTATCAAGGGGCCCACCTCTCAGCAGGTGCGCGCAGGGAGAGGAAAGCTGCCACAGAGCGGGTGGCCTGGGGTAGACCCTGCTGGGCTGCGTTCTGGTCAGCGCCCTCTCTTCCCCACACCGGCCCACCACACAGCTCCCTACACATGAATACATGACTGAGCAGGTGACTGGATGTCCTGGCCACTCTCTTTCTTCATCTGTGAAATGGGAGATTAGCCACAAGCCCACGGGACTGTTGCAAAATTCAGAAGCCACCTACACACAGTGCTTCCCGCTGAGCGCTCATACAGCAGCTCTTAGTCTAAGGAAAGACATTTGCCACTCAGAGGTCACAAGCTAATTGCCTCTCCATGGTTGGCCTTCACCCTCCCTCCTGAATGAGCCCCAGGTCAGCCCACAGCCCCTGAAACTCCTTCAGTGTCTAATCAGGTCCAGGGACACACACACACACACACACACACACACACAATTGGCACCAGATGTTACAGAAAATGAGGACGACCTGGATTTGAAACATTCTGCATATATTTCTGAGTTTTGTTTCAAAGAGTGAAGTCACTGTGTGTGACACGGATCAATACTATATGAATGTCTGCCGACCCGGCCAGCCTTCAGTGTAAAGGAGGTCAGTGTTGTCAGCCCCTAGACTGCACCCGCTCAGCCTCACCCACATAGCCACAGCCCCACCCACCTCCGGGAGACCTGGAGGCCTGGGGACAGGACAGGGCTCCCCCAGCTCCCTGTGCCCGGTCATTCCTGAGGCCCCACGAGAAAGGAGCTGAGGCAACAGCTCTGGTCCCTTCCCAGAGCCGAATGGTGGGGTCTCTGCATCCTGGAGACCCTGAGAACTGGGGTGCCCCTCTCCCAGGTCTCGGCCATGCTGGGGGACCAGGGGTCTGAACAGCCCCCTTGGGAGCTGCACATGCCACAGTCCCTTCGCTGTGGCCCACCACCCTTCTCTGAACCTGACATTTCCTTTGCAAACATTCGTTCAGTGTCTGTCTGTGCCAGGCAGAGTGGCCCAGCCATGACACAATTACAAGCAAGCCCTGTGGGCTGATGGTTCCAAAGGGGACCCTCCTGCACCTGGCCACTGGCCGTGCCAGCTCCAGTTTGCTCAGGGCTCTAGAGGCAGGCATGGGCTGGGAGGGCAGGCACGAACTGGGAGGGCATGATCAGAGACCTAACTCGTGGGGTGGGGTGAGGTGGGTAAGTGAGATGGATGGAGGACTGCAGGTGCCACAGTGATGGAGGGACGCAGGGATCTCGGGTTCAGAGCCTAGTAGCCAGAGTTTGCTCGAGGCCCAAGCTCTCTGCAGCCTGACCTGCATCCCCATTGCACCTGCCCCCAGGCAGGCCACTGTCCTCTCCCCATGTCCCTGGTTGTCCTTGTCCCCATTAGAGGCTGAACTGGAGACTTCATTAATCCTCAAAGGCCTGTCCTAAGACCACCCTGTCTCCTCTGACTCTGGCCTAGAGGAGATTCACATGAACAATTCAAGATGAACTCAAAGCCACTACCTCCTGTAAGCAATCCTGCCTGCCTCCCCTTGGAAAAGAAAGGTTTGCTTCTCTGATTTGAGAGACAGAGAAAGACAGAAGGAGAAATAGGGAGGGAGGGAGAGAGGGAAAGACAGAGAGAGAGAGAGAGAGAGAGAGAGAGAGAGAGAGAGAGAGAGAGAGAGAGAGACATTGCTCGCTCTGCCCAGCACCCAGAACAGAGAGTGATCAGAGCAGGGCCAATGAACATTTGTTAAATGAAGGAAAGAGAAAAACCATGAAGCAAAGAAGGAGGGATAAGAGAAAAACCAAGCAGCAGGTCTAGAGAGGAGCTAAGTCTCTCTCTCTCTCTCTCTCTCTCTCTCTCTCTCTCTCTCTCTCTCTCCTCCCGCCCCCCTTTTGTTTTTGTATCTTTTTGATGGGAGTGGAGGGAGGGAGGTGCCAGGCTGGCCTTGCTAAGCCAGGACATCAGGTGTCTCTTTCTCACCCTGCCCCACCCTTCCAGGCTGTCCCCGCACCCACAGCTCTAGCTGAGCTCCACTGGGCCAGGGAGCCACGCCTGGACCCTCCCTCCTCCTCCAGGCCCTGGCAGCAGAGGGCCTGAGGGGCGAGTAGGCCAGGACAGCACCACGGCCCGGTCCTCTGGGTGGCTCCACACTGTCCGTGTGCAGGGAAAACAAAGCATCCACCTGGGCATGTATGACTTATGGTTTTAATCTCCCTGATAGAAGGCCTTTAAAGATGATTTCAGGGCTGAAAAAAAATAGTCCTGGGTAATGAATCACGGCCTTAAGAAGCTGATAAGCAGCAGGGAAGCTGGCAGGGCCCGAGTTCCTGATTTAATTAAAGTCTTACAGATAGTCCCAGAAACAAAAGCCATTGTAGCCATCAAGGTGATAAAAAGACTGCAGGTTCCTAAAGGGACCCACCTGCCTTCGCTGAGAATCTTCCCGGTGAAGAGGGCGAGGAGGTAAGTCTCCTCTCTCCACGTCCCTGGCTGTCCTTGGCATCACTGTCTTCAGGCATCACTGCAGGTGGCCCAGTCCAGGACCTGCTGAGGCCTGGGCAGGGGGGTGGGGGTTGGGAGGTGCCTCACAGAGACCAAAAGCTCGAGCACACCAGAGCCGGGAGGATGCAGATGTGCTGGGACACAGAGTAGAACACTGTCCTTCCATCAATCACTGTCCCTCTCTGGGACTCAGGTTCCTTGTGTGGCATCCAGGGAGCAAGAGGTGAGGCCCTGCATCTCCAGGAGGTGGGGAGCGGGGGGTGATGTCTCTGCCTGGAAGGCCCTGTCCTCTGGACCCTGCCCACCGTGCTGGCCTCCCTCAGCCCTTGTTTCTCTGTCTTCCTCTTCCCTGCCCTTCCTGCTCCCACTTATGCACACGGCTACCTGGTAAATGGGCAATCACTGGAACTCTGGAGGACCCTGAGTGACCCTGGCCCTCTGGGCACCCCTGGTCCAGCAAGGGAACAAGTAAAGCGTATGTATCAGCCAGAATGCACCACGGGGAGCACAGCCTCCAGAGCAAGCAGGAGCCGAGGGTCCCATCCGACTCCGCTGCCAGGCTCTGCAAGGGCTCAGAGAGAAGCCAGGGGGCTGGGCCTGGAAGGACAGACGTAGAGTCTGTGAGACTGTGAAGACAGTGGCTGGTGGTCTCTACACCCTCAGAGCCTAGTCAGTTCTCAGAGAGTGAATCAGACAGGCGAGTGGCTGGCTGGCTGGACGGATGGATGGATGGACAAACAAGTATCCAGGGGGCATGAGGGAGCCCTCAGCCCTGGCAGCCAAGGCCTGCACCTTGTGCTCAGAGCAGATGTGGGAGTGGCTGGCTGATCTTATCCCCCATGAGGGCCAGCACTACAGAGTTGGGATTGCCAGGTAAATACGAATTTCTGATTAATTATGAATAACTTTAGCATAATTATATTCCAAATATTGTATTTATTGCTACATCTGCACCCCTACATAGGGTGTTCCCTGTGCCCCATGCCTGACACAGAACCGCCCAGGAGGTGCCACAGGGGCAGTGTGTATGGCGACTTTCTCACTCATGACCTCGCCTCTGGGCTCTGAGGCCCCCGAAGCCACTGGCTGGACTGGAGCTGGTGGGAAAGGAGAGAGACTCCATCTGGAAACTGCAGGCCATGATGAGCAGCGCTGAGCCTGGTCCCCACAGGAAAAGTCCTCCTGCTCCAGGCTGAGGCTGTGGGCAGGGCTGCTGGGGGCTGGCTGCCACCTAGTGGCCAATGTCAGAACGGCATGCCATGGCACCCAGAGAAGATGGGGCAGGTCAGTGCCCCGGCAAAACAGCCTCCTCAGGCAAGCTTAAGACTGCTACCCACCTGGCAGAAAGGGAAACTGAAGCCCCAGGTCCAGGTGACCCCAAAACCTAAATCCATACCCAGTCCCCAGCGTGGGTTTAGCCGAGTCCCTATTGCCAGGCCGCCCTCCTGCGCGGAGGCACTAAGTGGGCCCCCAGGGCCTACGCTGCCATGTCTGCCTCCTGCTCACCGACCTCAGTGCGCCTGTGGCCATGGCATGAAGCAGCCTCTCTCTGTGCTGCTGCTCTGAGCCCTCTACAACACAGCCCAGACTTCACTTCCAGACTTTCTCCTGGCCCTTCCCCAACCACCTCTCCCTCCCTCCCTCCCACCAGGCCCCCAAGCTGCGAGGCTGCCCCCCATCTCCTCGTGGCCCCAGATCCTAAAGCTGAACAGCGCTGGCGAGTAGGCCTTGAACATCTTCTCTGTCTACACTCATGCCCTTCATAAGCTTGTTTAATTTCATACCTTTACCTCCCATTTATCCACCGAACCCAGAGGGGATCCCTCTGGCCCAAATCTCTGCCCCAAACTCTTAGGCCCACAGTGTTTACAGTCCACCAGAGCCTCACGGTGACCCAAACGAAAAAGGGTCAGAACTGAGACCCAGGCCGCCCTCCAAAGCCTGCTGGTCCGTTGATTTTCCGTCTCAGTGGCATCTGCACCTCTCCAGTTATTCAGGCTAAAACATCTCCCACACACCCCACATCCAATCGGCCAGCAAAGCCTATAGGTGCTGCTTTCAATATCAGCCTGAACTCCCCTCCACCGCTGCCCCCTGGCCCAAGGAAGGCCAGCCAGCATTCATGCCTGTGCCCGAATGCCAGCCTTTCACGTTCACCAAGCAAGGGCAGTTGGCCCCCCGTCACCCCACCTGGACCACTACACAGGCCTCCTGGCTGGCCTCCCGCTTCCACTCCTGTCCCTGCGGTCTCGTCTTACACAATCACTCAGCCATTCATTCAAGGACAGGCAAGGCCCCCACTGTCACGGAGCTTCTGTGGGAGGGGGGGGGAGGCGGGCAAAGGAGACCCAGTTTATTATTTCACTGGAATCACGATGCTACTACACAGCAGAAGTGGAGGGAGACACAAAAGCAAACAGCAGGTGGAAGCAGCATGGTCTGAGGCACAGAAAGGTCTCCCTGAGAAAGGCTATTTAATCAGCGCTCTCGAAGGTGGGCCTGTATT